>QANX01000168.1:187614-317678 GCA_003254975.1 Ochetophila trinervis
TTTTTTTTTTCATTCTCAAGTAATTTGTACTCTTCATCTACAATATATAATTTTAAGACTTAAAATTTATAGGAAAGGAAATATAGATGTATACATATATAACATTATAAACAATGCATAAAAAACAACCACAAATTAGGGTTATTGGCGATGCCAGTGTCGCCTATAGTGCATTATTGGAGAATGAGTTGATATTAAATTTTTGGTGAAAATTTATGGCGGGACAACTTCCCACCAACCCAAAATTTATGGCAAGCTCTCTCCCCACTTCCCCTCCCATCTAACCGGCCCCATTTCCTTATCCTCTCTACCTATCTCCCCACCGGAGTCAAACAAGCCCCCTCCGCCGCCGCCGTCACTGTCTTCCTCTCAAACTCTCTCCCCGCCGGACTGTTGGGCTCCATTACCGCCGCCGCCACTGCTGGACTGTCTTCCTTTCAAACTCTCTGCACGCCGGACTGTTGGGCTCCATTACCGCCGCCGCCACTGCTGGGCTGTCTTCCTCTCAAACTCTCTCCCCGCCGGACTGTTGAGCTCCATTACCGCTGCCGCCTGCCTCAAACGAGTATGCAACTCTTATATTAATTAGTTGACCAAATTGTTGTTAATATCTTTGTATACAACATTTGGCTAAGCTTTTTACACATAAGTATTTATTAATAATTATAAATATATATTAATATCGTTTGTCTAACAAAATATTACTTACCTATTTAATATAATGATTAACTTGTTTTTTTGTATCACTTTTGTATAGACGATAAAACAACCAGGAAATACCGAATGCGGATATTATGTGATGATGATCATGCGGGACATTATAGTAAATAATGTTGCTCGAGAAAATTTGGCGGACATGGTAATCAAAATTATGCTATTTTTACACTCAGTAAGAATGTATATTATTAGTTAATACTTTTTTTAATTACTTGCATGTTTGGTATGTATGTGCAGTTCCAAGATAGTGCTTGGACCCAGCAATATGTTGACCATTTTAGAGCCGAATGGACAGCTGCTCTACTCCCACTCATATCGTAGTAAGATATATATATATATATATAGTACGTAGTTCCACTTGTATATACATACTTTTACATTACAAAACAATGTCACATTTAATTATAATACTTATGGAAATATTTAACTGCTTGTAATTCTGTTGTTCGCATTATTTGTACATATATATGTAATTTTGTTGTTTGCATTGTTTGAAAATATTTCTTTTTTCTTATATAATTTGTTATATCACTAGCTTGCCTACTGATTCTCATTTTTACTAAATTTACGTCCATCATTCTATTGCTTATAATACATAATTCCATTTAAATTTGTTTAACTTTAATTATTTATATTTATACATTTAAATTTCTTTTATAAAATATTCAAATAAGATTTAAAAAATCGTTTAATTAGTCAGTAAAAATATATTTGAATTATCCGGTGACGTCTTAAATAGGGATTTGCTGCGGTTTTAAAACAATTGTCTAATTAGTGACAAATTGCGTCACCAAAAAATTGAATCAACGCCGAATAATTTTTGCAAAAAAATGGTTAAGAAAAAAGGCGACGGGCGCGTCTCTAATTATAGGAGAAAAGGCGACGCGTGTGTCTCCGATTCTAGGAGAAAAGGCAACGCATGCGTCTCCGATTCTAGGGAGAAAAGGCGACGCGAGCGTCTCCGATTGTAGGATAAATGGCGACGCAAGCGTCTCCGATTATATGAAAACAGGCGACGCGTGCGTCTCTGATTCTAGGACAAAAGTGCGCGTATTCTAGGAGAAAAGGCGACGCGAGCGTCTCCGATTATAGAAGAAAAGGCGACGCGAGCGTCTTCGATTGTAGGATAAAAGGCGACACACGCGTCTCCGATTGTAGGAGAAAAGGCGACGCGAGCGTCTCCGATTGTAGGATAAAAGGCGACGCATGCGTCTCCGATTCTAGGCCAAAAGTGCGCGTAAACAATGAGAAACGGAGACACTTGCGTCGCCGATTTGATGAAGATACTGCGACACTTTCGTCGCGAATGTATAACGGTTATCAGCGACGCTGCGCTTCGCCTTAATCCTTATTTTACGGCGACACAATTTAGATGTCACGAATGTTTTTTTATTTTCGGCGACTCCCCTTTCGCCGACACATAAATTTACGTCGCCGTTTACAACTAGCGAAGCTAGTTTTGCGTCGCCTATTAGGGTTTTTGGCGTAGTGTCATGATTTTCCTTTTAGACTTTTTTAAACTCTTTGCTTTAACTTTACTTTACTTTTTATGGAATATATAATTGCAAGAAATTTTTTACTCTTTTTATGTAAACTGGGAAATGATAATATGAATGTATTTAATTATCACAAGCAGTATAATGATAATATTATTTAATCAATATTTTTGTCGTAATATTTTGGTTAGGCATAATAGAGAAATATTTAATATGTGACTTAATTTCTAATTATTTTATTTTGAAGTGTTTGCTAACTTTGCTATTTTTTTTCCTAACAAATTTTGTATTATCTGGTTTTTTCATTTGCAGCAAAAAATTTGTTCATAAAAAAAACACTCAATTTGGAAAGCGAAATTAAGAATACATCGTTGTAGAACTGTAACTGAATTTTAATTCAAATGTCAAACGGGTACCATGGAAATTAATACAATTGAGAATTTTTTTTTTCCTTCTTATAAATTTAATCAATTGAGAATTGAAACCCCGTGACAGTAACATTGCTGACCAATTTGCCGGGAAAAAAACAAAAAAAAAAAAAAAAAACCTGCTGACCGAAACAGGAAAGAAAAATGATGTCCAACAGCTTAAAAAGGAGTCCAACCTAATATGTCTTCTTCAAGTCAAAACTCAAGAGTATGGTTTAGAAAAGCACTTGTACTGCATATCATAATATTTGGTGTAGGACTATATTAAATCTCATGAGTCCAGCCTAATATTTCTTCTTCAAGTCAAAACTGATCATGAGTATGATTTAGAAAAGCACTTGAAATTTTAGAGTCCTACTACTGTGAAACCTCCTGAAGTTGCATGTAATACAACATATTTTTAGTAACATTTAGATCACATTTGTATGTTGTATTGTATTATATTATATTGTATTATACTGTATTATATTGTGTAATACATATCATCTATTTGGTACAGGATTATATCAAAATTCATGAGTCCAACCTAATATTTCTTCTTCAAGTCAAAACTGATCATGAGTATATATGGTTTAGAAAAGCACTTGAAATTTTAGAGTCCTACTACTGTGAAATCTCTTGAGATTGCATTTAATACAACATTTTTAATAACATTTAGATCATGTTGGTATGATGTATTGCATTATATTAAATTGTATTTTACTGGATTATATCGTGTAATACATATTGTATATTTGTTGTAGGATTATATTAAAATATATTTAACAATATATTGTTTGGTACAGTATTGTATCGTATAGGACTATTTTTATTTTATTTTTTAATTAAAATAAATTTTAATTTTTAAACAGAATGTTATTAATTTTTACTTTGTATATATATAAAGTTTTTAAATGTATCATTTTTTATTAAGTAGAAAAATGACAAATGTTTCATTTGTTAAATAAAAGATCTAAATGCACTTTAGTATCTTCTAAAATTAAATTTGTTCACATATGAGTCTTTACAATTAATTTGTGCAATTGGTACCTTGTAATTTGAAAAAAGTTGTATTTTTGTCCAATTTAGTTAAAAATGATGAATTTTATCAACTTAAAGGTCACATGCATAATAAATTATCCTCAAAATTGATTTTTTCATTTTTAATTGTACAAAAAAAAAAAGCAATAAATGAATTTTAAATTTTCTTTTATGTTTTTAAATTTTTGTACAGTGAAAAATGAAGGTATCAATTTTGAAAGTTACGTGCTATACATGTAATTTTTAAGTTGATAGAATTTGTCAATTTTAATTAAATTGGACAAATATGCAACTTTTTTCAAATTAAAAATGTATCAATTGCATAAATTAATTGTAAAAACTCCTATGTGAACAAATTTAATTTTAAAAAGTATTAAAGTGCATTAAGACCTAAATAAAAATATAAATCAATATAAATAAAACTATAAAATCAATAGATATCAAAGTTAACACATAATAATGTTATATATATATATATATATAGTAGAATCATGATATGAAAACAAAAGTACTTATTGAAAGATCATCAATAATATTTCAATACATATCATCCATATAATAATTTTGTGATTATGCTTACTACTACTACTACTACTCCTACAATGCATTCAAAGATCAAAAATCTTCCATCCACTATAAACATGTTCATAAGTTGGGTGAGATCCATTATTTTTATTTGTGCATATTTTTAAAAGAGCCTCTTTCTTTGTAAGCCAATGTTGAAGTTTTTCTGAGTTTTTTCTAATGAAAAATATGACTTTTACATATTTTTTTTTAAATCATCGCATAAATCAACCGACCGACCACATATTTTAACCGATCAAAACCAACCAAAACTGTCAAATGGACAGCACTATAAAATATAATGGCAAATTTCACATTAAACATATTTCACATTTATACTTCTCAACTCCTTACTTCACAGCAAACAAATTTTACTGCCTAACTAAATAAATAAATGTCATCCGGATGATCAAGTTGCAATCCTTTTGGAAACCTACTTCATTATCCCTTGGTATTGCTATGGAAATCCCTCTGCAACATTCAAACAGAATATGACTTAGCAATCTGAAGAAAGGAACTAGGGTTTTCAAAGAGAAGAAAATAGGGGTTTTCGATGGATTTTGATGTTAGGTAAAAACAACTATGTAGAGAGAGAATAGAATGAAATAAAATTAAAAGAAGAAGAAGAAGAATTCATAGAAGAACAACAACAAACAACAACAAAATTCTGAAAGTGGGTATGTTCAAAGAAAAGGAAGAAGAACGAAGAAGAACATACATGTGCAGAAGAACGTGATCTCTCTCAATCTTTTTTGTATTAGCTAATACATCGATTTTCAAATGTATTAGTAATACATCTTGTGTCGAATTAAAAAACTAAAGGATGGATTACATAATACAAAACAACAACATTACCAAATATTTTATAAACTAAAGCTAATACAATATATTCCCCATATACAAACTAATACATTGTTTCAAACATGACCTTAATCTATAAAGAGTAACATTATAATATTAGTCTATAATGAGTAATATTGATCTTAAACAAATAATATTTTTCAAATGTTGCATCGGATAAGAGGGTTGCACTTGAAAAAATATTATTTCTAATTTTGGACTTCAATTAGAGTTTCTTTTCCATAAGGCCAGACAGAGTGCATTCCAACGTCAACCTTGTTTATTATTATTACTTTTTTGAACCATTATTATTATTATTTTTGGTTCAAATAACCGAACCTTGTTGTTATTGTGGCAATCAATTACCCAATGAGATGTAATATTGAAAAAGATAAAGTGATTGAGAAATATAAGCGATTAAATTCATTAATTCCTTTGCTTTTAGTAATCTTGGGGTCAGTACGAAAAATAATACAAAAAGACACTACTACAGAAATAAGCTATAGACGACGTCCCTTACTTTTATATAAAAGTCGGTTATCAAAGAAAGCCGACGTTAATACACTAAAACGATAGTCATTAACTTTGGAGGGTAATAAAGACAACGGTCCATCATCTATAGAAAAAATAAACGACGATTCTAAACAAAACCATCGTCCATAATGTATGTAATTATGACGGTTCCTTTATAAACCGTCATTTATAAAGCTCTAAGACATGTGGCATCCACGTTTCTACCATGTGTCTGTTTGTAAAGTATAAACAACGGTTGCTAAAAAAACCATCATGTTTATTTAAAGTATAGACGACTGTTCCTTGGAACCATTGTTTTTAATGCCTCGTGGATGATACATGTAAATGGCGTCGTTATCTGGGTAAAAACGATGGGCTTATCTCTGGTCCATCATTTTTACCCATTCTTGTAAAAAAAATTAAAAAAAAATTAAACGGCGACGTTATCTGGGTAAAACGACGGGCTTATCTCTGGCCTGCCGTTTTTACCCATTCTTGTAAAAAATAAAAACGACGGGACTAGCTCTGGCCCATCGGTTTTACCTGTTAACAACTGTTTAAAAAAAACAATGGGTTTGGCTCTGGACCCATCGTTTTTATCAAAACGACACCGTGTTAACTGGGTAAAAACAACGGGTCTACCTTTGGCTCGTCGTTTTTGCTCCGTGTTTTCTTCATTACATGCATCCTCCTCTCTCAGTTTTTCTCATTTCTTCAGAAACCCTAAGCACCCAAGTCGCAGACGCTTGCTCTTTTTCTCTAATTTCTTCAGAAACCCTAAGCATCTAAGTCCCCCATTTTTCCAAAAATCCTAACTACCCAAGTCGCTGCTGCTTGCTCCTCTTCTCCATTGTGGTGGGATTATTGCTTCATTTCACAAAATATTTGCGATTTTTCAACCCAAAAGTTTTAAGGTGAGTACTCGGCAATCTATTTAAATTATTTTTAATAAATTGTGAATGCATTATTCCATGAAAATGTTTGAACCCGTGTAGAATATTGAATATATTGTGTTCGTCTAGTTGTTAATTTGTATATAACGAGCCTAACATGTGCATTAGAAAGTTTGAATATTGAATATAATGCATTATTTTATTTGAATATTGAATGTTTTTTGTTAAGTTGGTTGTTAATTTGTATATAATCGTAATTGTATAAACTATCCGATGATATGTATGAACAACCCGTGCATATATTATGTGAAAATTTTTATATGAGAGTTTTGGTTTAATTAGTAATTATGTATAAGAGTTTTGTAATTACAATTGTTATTGTAATTAGTATTATTGTGTAATTAGTAATTTTATTTTAATTAGAATTGTTTACAATTTTGTATAATTAATATATATAAAAGCCGTTGAAAAAAAAAACGACGGGCCTATGTGGGAACCGTTGTGTATATATCATGTATAAACGACAGTTCCTTGGTAAGAATCGTTGTCTATATGTTTCACATAGACGACGGTTTCAACCTAAAAACCGTCGTTCATATAGTTTTCCCGTGGCCTCCACGTAGCTTCAACGTGGTTTTAAACGACGTTTTGGTTTGTTGTCTTAAGGTTTTAAATGTCGGTTTTGAACAGACATCTATGTTTCTGACTATTGACGACGCCTAATTAGACGACGGTTTAGATCTATCGTTTTAAACACTTAAAATGTCGGTTTTGTACCGACGTTTTTGACTTTATTTTTTAGTGGTGAGAAGAAAAAAACATAACTATGTAATCAAATTGATAAAATAAATATATTAAGGTTTTCATTTTGGAACTAAATTGATTTGGATTTGAACCAAAATCAGTATTCTAAAAAAAAAAAGGAAGTAAAAATACTAATCATACTAAATTAATGTAACGATATAGAAAGAATTAATATTGAGTGAAAAAAAAAAAAAAAAAAAGAGAAAAAGAGAGACGAGTTTTATTTTACATTTTAATAGAAAAGAAAGTCAAGTTTATAACAAATCTCTAAAACAATCAATTTAAAATATAACTTAGATAAAAAAAAAATTTCAACTTATTTTGGTCTTTTAGAAAAAAAAAAATACCTTATTTTGCTCCTAAATTGTAAATTCAACTAGTTCCCAACTAAAAAAACAAATTAGTGTATAATTTTACCAATATTAGTTTCCTTTTAATATTCAAAAAGAAAAAAAAAATTAAATGATGAAATAGGTGTGCAAAGATACAAACCTAACAAAAAATTACTCTTTTTTTTGGGTAAAATAATAAAATGGTTATTCAGATATTGATTAAAAAGATAAATGAAGAAACTTAAACTTTTTTTTAAATTGAATGGCCAATAGAACTATGAAATCAAAGTCTTTTACTTATGTTTATGCAAGTTTTAAATTTTATCAATCTTAAACCTTTTTAGACCAAAAAAAAAAATCTTAAATCTATTAAAATCATACACAATTCACTTTTTTCATTTCAGTAGATAGATTCTGAAATTCATAATCTAGCAATGATCATGTATCAGTCAAACATTACTTCCGGACAAAATAAAAATTATCTAGACCTGAAATTTTTATGCACGATAATAACCAAAATTGGTTTTTAACACATGTAAAATTTCAGCAGACCATTACAACTTTAAAAATCCACTAAAAACTAAATATTGATCTGAATTGAGTGAAACAAAATTCTAAATTTAGAAAGCCCATATTATACTTATAAAAACTAGTTCATAATAAGAACATAATTATGTAAAATAAATTAGATGACACACGCTATCCACACAAAAACTTCTACAGTTGACTTTTTGAGTAAAATATAAAGATTTAAAAATTTATAATCCAATAAATATAAATCCATTATTATGTCAAAAGAAATATAGAGAATCTAGTTGTCTTAAAAATTACACCCAAAGATAAGTAAGCAGTTTCATAAAACCGAAATAAAGAAATTCTAAACCTGGTCCAATTTCACATACAATGTAGTAAGGTTAGGTTTGAAAAGTCATATCTTAAAAATAATAATAATAATAATAATAATAATAATTTTGACTATTGGAAAAGGAAAATTTTCATTAATGTGTCTAGTTACATGATAAATTAATTTTGCTAAATAATTAGGTTTATGGGACATAATCCAAGTTGAAAAGGGTTTTAGTCAGAGGGATAGATCACAGTTTCATAACCATCACCTCACAAACCACGTAAATGAACTTATCTCAACATAATCTATATCCCAAACTTATTCATTTAAATCATATGTCATAAAAATCAAATCAAACCACAACAATTCAATACAATACCTCATAAATACATACAATCAAACACTAACTACTCTTTAGGACTGGAAATTGCGTGTACACTACTACTATAAAAAAAGATCATATACGACGGCTCTGAATTCTATATAAATGTCTGTTTTTGAAGTAACCGGTGTTGATACATTAAAATGACGGTCCGTCGCATAAAAAAAAACATAAATGACAGTTCAGGAAGAACCGTCGTTGTTGTTGTAGGTTATAAATGACGGTTAACCACTCGAACAGTCGTTTATAATGCCCCAAGACACAATGGATGCCATGTGTCTTGGTTGTAGGCTATATACAACGGTTCCCGTAGGGACCGTCGTTTTTAGTCTATGTTATAAACGACGGTTTTCCACAAAAATCATCGTTTATAATGTCAAAAGACACGTAGATCTTGGTTGTAGGCTATATATGACGATTCCAAAGGGTTCCGTAGACAAAATAGTTGTATTTACACAAAACAACGCCGTTTGGAGTAAAAATGATAGTTCTATTACAAAACCGTCGTGTTATCTAGGTAAAAAGAAAAAAAAAAAAAAAAAAACAAACCGACGAGCCTGACTCTGGACCCGTCGTTTTTATCAAAACGGCACCGTTTTGTAGTATTGTTATCTGGGTAAAAACGACAGGCCTAGCTCTTGTCCGTCGTTTTTAACTCCGTGTTTTGTTCTTTACACGCATCTTTCTCTCTCATTTTCCCTCACTTCTCTAGAAACCCTAAAGCACCCGCCGTTGTTTGCTCATCTTCTCCATTGTGGTCAGATTACTTATTCATTTCACAGAATATTTGTGATTTTTAACCCAAAAACTTTAAGGTTAGTACTCTACAATCTATTTAAATTGTTTTTAACAAATTGTGAATGCATTATTCCTTGAAAATGTTTGAATTCGTGCATTGAAAAGTTTGAATATTTAATATATTGTGTTCGTCTGATTGTTAATTTGTATATGACAGGCCTAACTCATGCATTAGAAAGTTCGAATATTGAATATAATGTATTATTTTGTTTGAATATTGAATGTATTTTGTTAAGTTGGTTGTTAATTTGTATATTGTGTATATAATCAGAAATTGTATAAACTATTCGGTGATATATATTAAACCTAATGATATGTATGAAACCAATGATATGTATTAAACTCGATGATATGTATGAACTACCCGTGCATATATTGTGCACATTTTGTATGAAAAATTGTATATGAGAGTTTTGGTTTAATTAGCAATTTTGTATAAAAGTTTTATAATCAGAATATATTTAATATTTAATATAATATTGTATAAATTGATTTAAAAGCCGTTGAAAAAAAAAACCACGGGCCTATGTAGGAATCGTCGTTTATAAATCAATTTATAAACGACAGTTTCTAGTTAAAAACTGTCGAATTTAATGTGTTATAAACGTTGGTTTTTAGTTGTAGCCCGTCGTTTCTAGTTGCGCCCCGTAACGTCCACATGGCTTCAACAATGTTAAAAACGACAGTTTTTAACCGTCGTATTTATTTGTGACTATATACGACGCCTCTTTTCACAACGATTTGAGTGTGTCATTTTAAACATTTAAAACGTCGGTTTTTACGTGACGTTTTTTACCTTTTTTTTGTGGTGGTATGATCTTCCTCTAGCACCCAAAAATCTTCTTTGGTTTTCATTGCAACTAAGAAAACAATAATAATGGTTTCTTGGTACTAATCTAGATTAAGGAAGAACAACCCACAATTATACACATGGATCTTGCCTTTGTTTTTCCCGGTCCAACATTTGTTTTTGTTTTTTTTTGTCATACTTTTTTATCGTTCTTTTTTTTGCCTCAAAATTCCAAAATGTAAAAAATAGAATAATGAGAACTCTAAAGAGCTAAAATACTCTAGGGTTTAATCTTATTTTAACAAAAAATTACCTAAAATAATTAGCAAAAATAATAATTATTAAATTTTTTATATTATCTATCCCAATAAGGATTTAAATTTTTAAACCCTTATAATATAAAATCAAACACGTTCCTATCATCATAATAATTGCATAAAAACATATATAAATTATTAAAAAAATTAATTTTTCCCTATTAAAAATTTATTTAATAGGACAAATATGTCATTTTAAAAAGACCAACAAAAATATATAATACAGCCCTTGTTTATTGACCGTTTGTTGTTTGTAATTCTTTAGTTAGTACATTGGACTGAAATACCTATTTTCTTTTAAAAGGTCAATTATGCATTAACCATTTTATAAAAACTATATATATTATTTTTTGAATTATGTTTTAACACGTCACTTTTGTCTCAAAGTCCAAAGGGTTTGGTTGTGCACATATGTGGGAGAGATTCTCTTGCTCTCTACCACTGGAAGATAAACGGTTTGTTTGGGTTTGGAGCACAAGAAAATGTGCTTGCTTTATGAAAACAAGAAGAAAGAAAAAAATAAAAAATAAAATGGAGAGGATTGAGTCAATTGGTAGTTGCTTGTGCTTATTTTGACAGGTAAAAGAAGTATAATTTTTTGCATTAATGGCTACTGGATCATCATCAAAATATGAAAGTAGGTGATCTAGCTCTTGCTCATTAAATACATGCTTGGGAAACTATATGTTTATCTTGGGATATTTGTGTTGCATTTTGGATTGTTTGAATGTGTAAAATAGCATGTTGTATATGATTTAGCACCAACATTTATTTTACCAAAAAAATAAAAGTATAAAGTAACACAACCTTGTTCAAGGAAAACATCCACACCAAAAATCTAAGCAAAAAACAAAAAAAAAAACACCTTTAGAAAATATTTTATAAACGCACATTAAATATAACATATTCTATTAAAATGTTGGACCGCATATGACCAAAAAGTAAACAAAATGTTGGGCCGGCCAGGCAGTTGCGGGCTGATAGAAATCCAAAGTCCAAAAGCATATGCGTTCCGGGGCAAAACGGCTACGTTGGAAAACCACAGGAAAGGAAAGAGGGCATTGCCGCAGATGAATAAAAATATTAATAATTTTCCAATATATATAGTTTTTTATGCGTGCTTTGCACGCAAAAAATGGGGGATTTCTTACCGAACAACTTTGTTATGGTTGTATGGGATATAACCGGTATTAATTACCTCCTAAACCGGTTTGGGCCTAAAAAAAAAAAAAAAGTTAAATAAAAGAATTGCAATTAAATCTCATTTTCACATTTTTCTCACCACTCCTCCACACATACGACCTAAACTCCATTTTCACATTCCTCTCACCTTTCCTCCCATTCTCTCCTCCTCCCACCTCTCCTCCCCACATACGATTCAAATTCCATTTCCACATTCCTCCCACCTCTCCTCCTCCCACTTCTCCTCCACACATAGAACTTAAATTCCATTTCCACATTTCTCTCACCTTTCCTCCACACATACGACTCTTTGCCCATATCTTTATTGCTGCTCTTATAACCCCTATCTCCCTCGGACTCATCTTCGCTAGTGAGTCAACCAAATGATGAATCGGACATCAGCTCTGCCTCGTGAAGGAATTTAGCGAGTCAAAAACCCTCTCTGTAGAGCCACAAGTCGATGCCATTGCAATTTGAAACGTGTATGTTTGAAGCCGTTTTTGGAGAGCCGGACAGAAAAAAAAATGATA
The DNA here is from genome assembly GCA_003254975.1 of Ochetophila trinervis. NCBI lineage: Eukaryota > Viridiplantae > Streptophyta > Magnoliopsida > Rosales > Rhamnaceae > Ochetophila > Ochetophila trinervis. The sequence goes on from QANX01000168.1 coordinate 200,068, forward strand.
GCTACTTGATTAAACTCAATTTCGGGGTTCCTATCTCTTTCCCCAATTCAAGAACTGAAATTTTCCTTATGGCCTCTCCAAAGCAAGGTAAAAAATGAGTTTTTTTCTTCTTATTTTTTTTATTTATTTTTTCCTTCCTTGCAGTAAAAAGATTTTGATAAAATTTGTGATAAAACTTGAAGCTAAAATAGTTCCAAACCTTATTGCTTATTCGGTTTATTTTGTAAGTGATTTTGGTTTGATTATTTGACGAATATAATTGTTTTCTGTAACAAAATGATATGTAATCATTTTTATAGATGTAGAAATTTTGTAGAGCAATTTGGTTGATGTTCTGAATTTCTATTTTCTTGGTGCTTCATTAACCATGTGTTTGTGGCTTAGAAAATAGTAAAGATGATAAGTAACTTAATTACAATCGCCTTAAATTTCATATTTATAAAAAGCTTCAGCAACTACGATCAACAATCTGATATTTGTTCAAAATGTATTTCTTTGAAGCCCAACAGACATTCATCACTGAATAATTACTAGTGTAACAAAAAAAAAATACACAAAACATAAGCATAACCTAGATGACTTTAAATTCCTAGGGTCTGGCCAACTCACAATTGGAGCATTGTTCTCAAGCTTAAATTTTTGGTTTGACTTCTTTTGTCTCGAGTAGTCTGCACATAATTGATTATAATATTCTATAAAAGTATATGGTTATGTGTGTGTGTGTATATATATATTTATGCACATGCTTGGTAAAATTATGTACATAAATATTTTCTGGTTATGTGTGTGTGTGTCTATATATATATATGGTTATGTACATATATATATATTTTCTAGTTATGCCACCAAGGTACACTTCTAACCCATGAGGAGGAAGTGCAAGAAGCTTTGGATGTTTTTTCTCCTCTTCTTCTGATATGGTCTCAGCACTTTTCAACTCCTCATAATCATCTGCGAACTTTTTTTTAACAACCACCCCTTATTTTCTTTCTCTGTCTAGCACATCTGGCCATTAATTTTCCACTGAAATACAGCCCAAAATATCTCCTAAATTCTCATGAGATTACATAGAAACATAAATAGGCAAATCAACTAAATCAGTTATTTGGAACCAAGTAACTTTACATTTTGTTTTCAAAATTAAACCAGAACAGTAGCCTCTGCTAATGTATCTTTTCTTTTGTTGATGATATAGCTACTTCTTGTCTTTCACACCAAACTTCTAACCACAATTCATTAAAAATGCCAAAAGTATAGCATGTTTTTGTTAGGTGATATACGATTTGGGTTTGCCAAGGTGACAACTTTTAATTCTTGATGATCATATTAAATAGTAACACCATAATTTGAGCCGTTTTTGGCCATTATATATATATTATATGAATTTTGTAATTTTGTTCTTGCAAGTGTAAACGGACACTTAAACAAAAATGCAGCACAACACGTTACAAACTTGTAGGTGATTTTTTTAGGATTAGGCATATCTGAAATATATAGATATATTGTTATTAGGGATATCATCAAGCTTCTGTGATTTTATTTTTTTCTGTCCCCTTGATGGGAAGGATGTTAAACTTACTCAGGTATAGAAACTGTTGAGCAATCTGTGGTTTTGTTAACATATTTTAATCATTTGAAATAGACATGTCTAAGATGCATGAGGCCAAGGCTGACACAGATCTGAATCCTGTACTTTTGCTGTGTCACATTGATATGGGTACTAGGTAGTCCAATTCTGAGTTCGTGTTACACATACATTGATCATTATGAAGTTGATTGATTTATTCTTACTTATAAATGTGTACAAGGCCATGAGAAGAGCTTGCAATTTTCAGTCCTTAGTTATTTAGTTAAATGTTTTGCAAGCTGTTTCAGGATTAGGATTTGAAGATATTTTTATGCAACTTATTGACTTACTGTTTTCAAGGTTTAATCTTGCCTTGACCAGTGCAATAGTTTAGTTAACCACATTCAGGAAATTTATGATTATCGAGTTTTGAAACCTTCTGTCTATTCTTCTTCTCTTTTTTTTCTTTTTTTTTTTGGGTGTCTTAAGGATTCTAGTTATTATATTGTTAATATTGACGAAAATATATATGAATTTTTATCTATTAAATACTGTTTAGTGTTGTAAATTTTATCAAACTTATATAATGTAAGTAGTCTTTCTATGGTACATATATCATATATGTATATGATGTTACTTGCAGATACATATCATGCAACATTTTGCATGATATGCATCTGCAAGCTAAAAAACTTGCAGATGTCCACATCATAGAAAAAAAAATTATTTAATATAGTTGTTCCATGCACAGAGTATGAAAACAACTGAAGTAGCTTGCTTTCACTCTGCTCTAACTTCTTAATTGCACTTTCTCTATTTAACTCTGCATGGCTTGGCATATGTGAATTCCCTGGCTTTATGTAATTTTCTTTGCCTCTTGGCCTCTCTGCGTAGGTATGCGTTATCGGATTTCAATAATTTTTGCACTTATTAACTTAAATTCTACCTTGATCAGGCATGGGATCTTTAATACCATGTATTTAGACGAATAGATAAGCAACTTCAAAGTCTTACTACCTTGGACATTGTATTATGTCCATAATAATCTATTTCTTCCTTGATTTATATCTCCGTAGTTGGGAAATATTGAGCATTTTTCATGTTAGGCAAGCTTATTGTTTCATATTCTCATTTATTTTGTTATTCCTTTTTATAACTACTTGCAGCAAAATGTTACCTTTGTAACTGGCTAGGAAGATAGTACTACAATTCCAGAGGAATTAAAATTAAGGTTGGCATACCGAGAAACAACTGTTGCTGTCCTTGCAAGTTACTTTCCAGATCCTTATCGTCCTTTTACCGAGGTCGAAGCTGCTGCTTTATTGTCCTTTGTTATAAGTTATTTTTGTTTCCATCAAACTTTTAATTATCATACACAAGTGCGCATATATAATGTTACTTGACATAAATCTTGTAGGTGCAATGGAAGATAATTTAGAGCACAATGACAAGGGTAAAAAGACAGCAGTTGGTGATGCTGGTTTGAAAAGGAAGAGAGGGAGAAAGAAAGCTACAAATGATGACAGTGTTGTTACAAATCCATATTCAAGGCCATGACTACACTATTAATGAGTTTGAGTGTAACTATATGTTTTTGATAATTTTCTCCATGTAAATTGAAATATGTAATCTGAATTAGTTAACAAATGTCTGAAATTTAAATATTTCGCAGTAATAGGGAGGTAGAACTACTTAAGCAAGAAGTTGTCAAAATTGATAAAAAGGTAAATTCTTTCGTACTTTTACTTGGTTGAGGTACATGCTATGAAGGGAAACAAATCCATGATTTTCAATTTTGATTATTTCAGGTTATGAAGTGTATAGGAGATAATTGGAAAAAGATGTCTGCTGCTGAGAAAGTAAAATTTGCTGTGCCTACTCAACCAGTCTCTCCTCCTTCAACTAAGGTCTCCCTCGCTTCATCTAGTGAAGCTGCACAACAGATTGCCCCAACAAAGATAGGGAGTTTAAATACAAGATGTTCCCCTGAACGTTTGTGGGGTTTAGTTGAGTTGTTTACCGATGATAAGAAGAAGTGTATACAAGGTCTTGGGTTTGGTTCTTTGATATGTGGTAAGATTAGTGGTATAGATTAGTGGAATAGCAAACAGTAACTTAAGCATTACATTATGAAGATAATACTGAAAACAGTTAGAACAATAAAGAAGTCATAACATTTTTTTTCGGGCAATATTCTTATTTATTTTCATGAATTGCAAAAGCTAAAAGGGGTTAACATCAATTGTGCCAAACTGATGGAATATAAGTTGAAACCAGAATTTTGCCGGGAACAAAGTTTCTCTTAAACTCTAATAAATGACTGAATTTTTTCCTGCGTTTGTAGAACTTCTAAATAAGACACAATCGTAAATAACATTAGAAATAAGTAAATTAAACAAAAATGAAATTTTTTTATGTATATCACAATGGAAACCAACAGATATTATACTCTATGTTACAATTATTTTCAACCTTAGTCATCAAGGGTAAAATTTTATACATACCTTTGTCCATCCCACCACCATTTACTATATGAGTTGGGCTGCAATGATTTATCAATATTGTTATTGCCGCATTTTGTATTGCATGTGCGCTTTGTGTGCCCAACCATTTTGCACTTACTGTAGCACCATTCTTTTGCCACCTTACTTATTTCCCCTGCATATCCAACTTTGTTTTTCACAACCAATGGATCCTTTATACTATGCTTCTTCTTCCCTGTTATGTCTCTCATGCAGAGTTTTGTTTCTTCATACATGTTTTTGTATTCTTCCATACGAATAGTTAGTCGGGCCACTTCTATTTTTGCCTCTTTGAATCCATCATCTGTCTTGGATGCAAATAAACACAGTTTGTTACAGTCCACACTCAATGAGCCATATCGAAGAGATGTTGCAGCTTCATCAGAAAATTCGTGTACACCAGGACATTGAACCCTACCTTTCTTTGCATCTTTTCGCCAACGGTTCAGCACCAATGAATCAGGAATCTCTCCAATGTTCTCCACTTTCATTACATAAAATAAATGACTGCAAGGAATTCCGATGTTGTCGAAAATATTACATGAGCATTGTATGTGTGGTTGATTGTAATAGTTCACAACATTCCAAGTTAATTCTGGATGCATATGCTTTGTCAACGTGTATACGCGCATACCTCCATACTCTATGCAATTAGTTGTGAAAAGAACTGCTTGTTCCTTGATCTGTATGAGAACTTTTTTAAATATTCGCCTTGTGTACACTTTTGCAGCATGTTTCTCAAACTGATGAAGGTCAGTAATAGCTACTGGAGTCGTACTTTTACTTTTAACATCATCATTCACTTCTTGGTTTCGCATCCTTGAAATAGCCCTATCAATACTTATCATAAACTCATATAACTTTTGTCGGGACTGCATATATCTATTTAAGTATGCATTCATACTCTCACATCGTTAAGTGCTTCGCATCCCGGCAAAAAATTGACCTTTCATGAATGCTTCAGCCCAAATATTGCATGTCTTGTGCATCATTGTCAACCATTCCTTATTGTGCAAACTAAACTTGTCTAGCATGCGTAACCAACGATGCTCAAACTCTTCTGGAGTATATTCACCAAGCATACAGTCTGTAAATGCCCTGACCACTTCTACATCGTGTTAGTTTGCTTGAGCGTTTCTTTCAAGATGCCATGTGCACAACTGATGGTATGAATTAGGAAACACATTCGTAATAGCTTTTAGCATTGCTTTATCTCCATCGATGACAACGGAATGAGGATGCTTACTGTTCATTGCAAGCAAAAACGTCATCAATACCCATGTATACGTATGCACTGTTTCATCAACCAATAATGCCATACCAAAAATGGTTGTCCGATGATGATTGTTTACACCGACTAGTATCACTAATGGCTTTCCATATGCGTTCGTTTTGTACATTACATCAAAAGCCAAGACATCACCAAAACAAGAGTAGTCAAAATGACTTGTTGAGTCGGCCCAAAATGTGTTTGCAAGTCTATTATCTGAGTCAACTGTGTACCTGCAAAATAGTTCAGGATCCATCTCTACTTTTTCCCTTAGATATGCAATTACTGTTTCTGAATCCGTATCCATGATATCACATTTGCGTTCAGCCATAAGTGTATTTTGCAAGTCTTGCCTTGTGAAGCCAACTTTGTCGTATCCTCCAGCTTGGTCCACCATGTAATCCATGATTTTACTTGTTCCAATGCCTACGTTGTGCATTCCTTTAGCTTGTTCCAAATTTGTTTTTTGCACGCATCTATTCGATCGGATAAAGGGTACCTCAATGCTGACAAGCAATTCATGTGAATGGTTTGACACAAATCAAGTTACAACCCATTTTCCATCCATCTTGTTCTTAGTTACACAAAATGCAGCACCACACCCTTCCCTTGTTAATGGCCTCGGTTGCTTTTGTCTAATGGTTCTATGCAACTACTCATCTCTTCGATAGCCTTCCTTATCACATACCCATGTACGCTTTCTGATATTTCCATTTTTATCTCTCTTAAGGTGATTTTTCCTGACACCAAATCCAATTATCTTTGAATATGTGGCATAAAATTCATTTGCATCTTCAAGGGACTCAAATTCCTGCCCAAGCATGTCTGCATTAGTCAAATAAGCATATTTTTTTCCATTTCTGAATTCAGCAGTTGAAACTTTGTTATCTATGAAGACCAACTCATCTTCAGTGCATTGATCAACATTTAGATCGATGCTCGTAATTCTAAAAGACTTATAATGCATCTCCTGCATGTTACAGCATTTACCACAATAACTACAATTATACACCATAAACATATAATCAATAACTGACACTAAATAATATTTTCTAACACAGGGATATGTTATACTAAACATCTAAACCCTAAAAATAAAATATAAACAATTTATATTTCAAGATAACATATTTTGTAATATGGTAGTACTAAATCATTGGTTTTTATGGGTTTGTGTTAACTTTATACTAAACATTAACATAGAGAAAAAAATCACTTATATGAAAAACTTTTAAAGTTCAATTATTTAGGAATATTGCTAATTTACTATGACTGTAAAAATATTCAAAGATGTTTATATTGATCCATGAATATTGTCCAATGCAATAAGCAAAAATTGTAATAAGGAAACTATAATTTTGTATGGAGAACGAAAACAAAAGAAAAAGATGGAGTAACATATTAATTAGAAATAGGAAACTAAAAAAATTTGGTCCAAAAATTTGTTGAAAAAAAAAATTGAAAGAAATATGGAGTAACATCTATATATTGGCAAGCATGTTTTGAGCTCTTCATATTAAAAATTTGTGAGTAAGTTTATATGTACTAGTGAACCCTAAAAGCAATAAGTAAAATTCATAGCTATATATGTACTAATATCAATTTATAACTTCCTCAAAATATGTTCTTAGTTGAAGAAACTAAACAAAATGAAGATAAGAAGAGAGCATTGAACCTTCGGTATACTTGCTTCCGAGATGCAATGTTGGAGCTGTTGGAAGGCTCCTGGAAATGACTTTAGAAACAAGAGAAGATTGAAGTTAATTGGTTGGTGAATATTCATATCTAGCATCATTAATGATATGTGGTTGTTGGCATATTAAACATTATTTACTACCAAGTACAAAAAAATGTTTAAAATATATAAACTTTAAATATATACCATTTAAAAGGTCATTCCAATATACTATTTATATTGGGGTTTGGTAAGTGGATAATTTATGCTTTGTCAATGTGGTTAATTCATAAAGCAGGTTACACCATTATTATTTCGTAATATCCAAAACGAGGTAATATTGTCTATAAAACAGTAAAATACTTTGCAAATAAAGTAACATTATCCATACACGGTGTAACAATACCGAAAGGTGGTAATATTGTTCAAAGAACCTGTAACTTGTCCATAAATTAAGTAAATTGGTCCAAAACGATTGTAACATAACCAAAATGATGTAATACGATCCACAAGTGAGGTGACATGGTCCATAAAGAAGGTAACACTAATCCATGAACAAAGTAACACGATTTGCAACATGCTATCCAAAACAAAGTAATATTGTCCATAAAAAAGTAAAATAATCTGCAAATAAAGTAACATTTTCCATAAACGGTGTAACAATACTGAAAGGTGGTAATATTGTTCAAAGAACCTGTAACTTGTCCATAAATTAAGTAAATTGGTCCAAAACGATTGTAACATAACCAAAATGATGTAATACGATCCACAAGTGAGGTGACATGGTCCATAAAGAAGGTAACACTAATCCATGAACAAAGTAACGCGATTTGCAACATCCTATCCAAAACAAAGTAATATTGTCCATAACAAAGTAAAATACTCTGCAAATAAAGTAACATCTTCCACAAACGGTGTAACAATACCGAAATGCGGTAATATGGTTCAAATAACCTGTAATTTGTCCATAAATTAAGTAAATTGGTCCAAAAATATTGTAACATGACCAAAATGATGTAATACAATCCACAAGTAAGGTGACCTGGTCCATAAAGAAGGTAACACTAATCCATGAACAAAGTAACGCGATTTGCAACATGCTATCCAAAACAAAGTAATATTGTCAATAACAAAGTAAAATAATCTGCAAATAAAGTAACATATTCCATAAACGGTGTAACAATACCGAAAGGTGGTAATATTGTTAAAAGAACATGTAACCTGTCCATAAATCACGTAATTTGGTCTATAAATATTGTAACATTACCAAAATGATGTAATATGATCCACAAGTGAGGTGACATGGTCCATAAAGAAGGTATCACTAATCCTTGACCAAAGTAACACGCTTTGCAACATGCTATCCAAAACAAAGTAATATTGTCCATAACAAAGTAAAATACTCTGCAAATAAAGTAACATCTTCCATAAACGGATGTAACAATACCGAAAGGTGATAATATGGTTCAAATAACCTGTAACTTGTCCATAAATTAAGTAAATTGGTCCAAAAATATTGTAACATGACCAAAATGATGTAAGACGATCCACAAGTAAGGTGACATGGTCCATAAAGAAGGTAACACTAATCCATGAACAAAGTAACGCAATTTGCAACATGCTATCAAAAACAAAGTAATATTGTCAATAACAAAGTAAAATAATCTGCAAATAAAGTAACATCTTCCATAAACGGTGTAACAATACCGAAATGTGGTAATATTGTTCAAAAAACCTGTAACCTGTCCATAAATCACGTAATTTGGTCTATAAATATTGTAACATTACCAAAATGATGTAATATGATCCACAAGTGAGGGGACATGGTCCATAAAGAAGGTAACACTAATCCATGACCAAAGTAATGCGATTTGCAACATCCTATCCAAAACAAGGTAATATTGTCCATAACAAAGTAAAATACTCTGCAAATAAAGTAACAACTTCCATAAACGGGTGTAACAATACCGAAAGGTGATAATATGGTTCAAATAACCTGTAACTTGTCCATAAATTAAGTAAATTGGTCCAAAAATATTGTAACATGACCAAAATGATGTAATACGATCCACAAGTGAGGTGACATGGTCTATAAAGAAGGTAACACTAATCCATGAACAAAGTAACGCGATTTGCAACATCCTATCCAAAACAAAGTAATATTGTCCATAACAAAGTAAAATACTCTGCAAATAAAGTAACATCTTCCACAAACGGATGTAACAATACCGAAATGTGGAAATATGGTTCAAATAACCTGTAACTTGTCCATAAATTAAGTAAATTTGTCCAAAAATATTGTAACATGACCAAAATGATGTAATTCAATCCACAAGTAAGGTGACATGGTCCATAAAGAAGGTAACACTAATCCATGAACAAAGTAACGTGATTTACAACATGCTATCCAAAACAAAGTAATATTGTCAATAAAAAAGTAAAATAATCTGCAAATAAAGTAACATCTTCCATAAACGGTGTAACAATACCGAAATGTGGTAATATTGTTCAAAGAACCTGTAACCTGTCCATAAATCATGTAATTTGGTCCATAAATATTGTAACATTACCAAAATGATGTAATATGATTCACAAGTGAGGTGACATGGTCCATGAAGAAGGTAACACTAATCCATGAACAAAGTAACACGCTTTGCAACATGCTATCCAAAACGAGGTAATATTATCCATAACAAAGTAAAACAATCTGCAAATAAAGTAACATAATCCATAAACGGTGTTACAATATCGAAAGGTGGTAATATTGTTCAAAGAACCTGTAACCTGTCCATAAATCACGTAAGTTGGTCTAGAAATATTGTAACATAACCGAAATGATGTAATACAATCCACAAGTGAGGTGACATGATCCATAAAGAAGGTAACACTAATCCATGAACAAAGTAACGCGCTTTGCAACATGCTATCCAAAACGAGATAATATTGTCCATTAAAAAGTAAAACAATCTGTAAATAAAGTAACATCATTCATAAACGATGTAACAATACCGAAAGTTGGTAATATTGTTCAAAAAACCTGTAACATGTCCATAAATCACGTAATTTGGTCCAGAAATATTGTAACATTATCAAAAGGAGGTAACATTGTTCAAACGTTAGATAACTTATCTATCAATGGAGTAATGTAATCCTAAAATATTGTAATATTACTACCAGTTATATCCAGTTACATAGGTAACTATACTTTTGTGATGCCACATGTCAACATGTAAACATGGTTCTACCAATCCAACTATAATAACAAGTTGTACTGTAGGCTGACCCAAAAAATGGTGGTTAATAGTTGTATGACATTTTTAAGCATAAAATGAAATGATGTAATAAAAAATAAATGGATATGTTGACCAACATAATAAAATTTATAAAAATAAATATACCTATACAGAAAATATCAAACACCACCACTTAGCACAACTATGAGAATACATCAAATTCAATAATTTATTAACATTTTGGAATTGCAAAAACAAAAAATTAATATACATTAATATACCTACTTCTGCTAGTAACAATAATATATATTATTTATTGTAATAATAAATATTGTAAAAGTACACAAGTAAAATATAACATTTATAAAAATTAATAAAAAACTCTACCTCAAAAGTTAAAATATTTTTAAAAATATCAGATATGCAAACATATCAAAAAATTTGAAAATAAAAAATAAAGAAACAATATAAACAAATAAAAAATGGAAAAAAGAATTAATTTGACAATAAACTACCTATCAAAACATTACAAGAAAGAAGCAATCAAAAAGTCAAAATTTTATGCATGTAAATACAATACATATCCTTAATATCTAGGCAGTAAATTAGATATTATAAAGAAATTAAATTAGAACACAAATTGTACATGAACAAATCTAAGAAAAATTCAATATAACTAAATTTTTGTCGGTCTATTATTTCACAATATAAAATTTTTACTTTTCAAGTGGATAAAAAATCTGCTATATAAAAAACTAGATGAGTCTGATGAGATCTGGACTACAGAAGAATGAGACATTAGAGAAAGATTGAGAGGGAGAGACATCTGTTAACATACCTTAAAAATGGTTAATTGTCGCCATTCTTTGATAGTTGTCATACATTAAAAATAAACAGTTTCTTTTTAGTATATGAAATGACAAATAAAAAAATAAATATCAAAAAAGAGAAAAAAAAATTAGGAAATAATTTAATTCAATTACTATTTAATTCGAAATCAATTTGAATAAAAAATTGTATCTTTATCAGTTGCAAAATATTTACTACATATATTAAGGGTTTAAAATTACTTTTACCAAATTTAATAATCAAATAATGTATTTTTTCTGTGAAATCTTAAAAACCACAACATTTGAAATTTATTTCGCATAATAAAACTAATAAATTATTATCTAAAAATGTTAAATGTGAAATAATATCAAATTAATAAAGCATAAAAGGATAATAATAAATGCAATTTCAATGAGATTACAAAAAAATTAAATATATATATATATATCATTATATCAGTTTAATTTAATAATACAGAACAACAATTACGTTTTCTTTTGGTATTGAAAAAGACAAATAAATAAAATACATATTAAAAAAATGAAAAAAAAAATATGAAACATCAAAAACAAATTAATCAAAATTGCACTCTCTCCTGGTAGATATATAGACATCCTCTCAAAAGCACTGAGAAAATGGAATCGAGATTGCTTCGGATATGTGCACAAACAAATAAAAGACTTGGAAACAGAGCTGGAAAAAATTCAGGCTATGGATTTTCATCTAGAGAGACAGACCCAAATACAAACTGATTTATGTATAAACCATCAAAAATCTAGGGAGCTATGGTTAAAGGAGGGGGATAGGAACTCAAAATTCTTCCACATCAGTATAGTTATTCGAAGAAGAAGAAACAAGATCAATGTAATTCGGGATGGAGACACATGGCTGTCTGAGGAAAGTGACATTGCTGCTTATTTCAAGGATAAGTTTGAGGAGTTATTTACTTCGGACCATCCAAGTTTTAACTCAGAGATTGAAGAGCTTATTAATCCTTGCATTTCGGAGGAGGACAATGTTGCTCTTACTAGAATCCCACTGGAAGAAGAAATCAAGGAGTGTATTTGGAGTCTCCACCCTCTTAAAAGCCCAGGACCTGATGGTTTCTCGGGCATTTTCTACAGGAAGTGTTGGGATCTTGTTAAGGGGAAAGTGGTGAATTTTGTACAGGAATGTTTCAAACTTGGAGTGATCCTTTCTAGAGTTAACAGAACTTACATAGTTCTCATTCCCAAATCAAACCAAACTTTGGGTTTCAACCACTTTCGCCCCATTAGTTTATGTAACTTTTCTTATAAAATTATTGCAAAGATTCTTGTGGGGAGATTGGCTAACATTTTGGATGGAATCATATCTCCCAATCAAGGTGCCTTCGTAAAAGGGAGATGGATAGCTGAAAACACAGTGCTTGCCCATGAGCTTAGCCACAAGCTCAAAAAACAGAGGGGTAAAAAAGGTTTGATGATTATGAAATTGGACATGCAAAAGGCCTACGATAGGCTGGAGTGGGGGTTCCTTATTACAGTGTTGAGAGCTTGGGGATTCAATGGAAAGTTCCAACAAATCATTCAAAGCTGTGTTAGTTCAGTAAATTTTTCTCTGCTGCTTAATGGGACAGTTTCAGAAACTATCAGACCGGGTAGAGGTCTCCGTCAAGGGGATCCATTCTCACCCCTGCTGTTTATTCTTAGCTCTGAAGTTTTTACGAGGCTTATGGAGAAGGAGGAACAAAAAGGGAACTTTCACGAGATCAAGATATCAAGAGGGGCTCCAGCAATATCTCATCTGCTTTATGCTGATGATTTGTTGATTACAAGTCGAGCGGGAAAGAAAGAAGCTGAAACTTTCCAAAGGTGTTTTAGTAAGTATTGCAAGTGGTCAGGACAAAAGGCGAATTTGAAAAAATCAAGTATCCTTTTCTCAAAAAACACGGCTGGGAGGGACAAAAGGGTTATTCGAGACATCACGGGATACAAGGAGATGGGAGGTTCATCCACGTATCTGGGAAACTTTGGTGATGGGGAAAAACAGAGGCAAAGAATTTCAGAGGTTGAAAGAAAGAATTCAAAACAGACTCGAGGGTTGGAACAAACAAGTATTGTCGAAGGCGGGCAAGATGACTCTGATAACGTCAGTAATCCAATCAATGCCAACATATGCAATGTCTACTTTCAGATTACCGAAAGAGGTTTGTAAATCGATGGATAGACAGATCAAACAATTCTTGTGGGATTCGGGCCAGAGCTCAAACCGGTATTTAGCTTTTAGGAAATGGGATGATGTGTGTAAACCGAAGGAGCAAAGGGGGCTCGACTTTCGGAAGATGAATGATCTAAATCTAGCTCTGATTTCGAAGTTGGCTTGGAAAATAGCTCGGGATGAAAATAAACTTTGGATAAGGGTCTTAAAAGCTAAATATCTTAAAACCCAAACCTTTTTTGAGTATAAGAAACAAGGGAATGTTTCTCCAGTGTGGAGGGGTATTATTGAGGCAAGAGATTTAATCCGTTTAAACTCTTGCTTCAAACTAGGTAATGGGTTTTCAATTCACCCTTTTTTTGATCCTTGGTTGGATGGTTTTGCTGGAGGAAGTCCTCAAATTAAAGAAGGAGTCAAGATTGGAAGGTTTATAAGAGTTGTGGAGTTCAAAATGATAGAGGACAACTGCTGGAATTTTGAGAAACTTCATGAGGTGTTCACTGATCAGACCGTGAGGGAGATTGCAAAGATCCAATGGCCTTCTATACCATGTGAAGACTTTCTTATTTGGAGACGTAATGATGCAAGGAATTTCTCAGTTAAAAGTAGTTTTATTTCAAATTTTGCAGGTAATTTGTTGCTTAATCCAATCTGGAGCAAATTATGGAAACTAAATTTGCATGAGAGACTGAAGCTTTTTATCTGGAGGCTTCTGGCTGGGGTAATTCCTTCTAGAGACATTTTACATAACCGGCTGGGGATTGGGGATCAATCTTGTAGTATATGTGGAGATGAAGTGGAAAGTTACTTGCACCTGTTTAAAGGGTGCCATGGGGTAAGAGCATTAGCTTTTGCTAGCCGCTGGAATTGCCGGTTTGAGTCTTTGGAGGCTTCAACTGTTCAAGATCAGGTGGAACTTTGTATTGAACCAAGAGGAAGTCTTATGGAGAATGGGATGAGTAAGGAGGCAGTTAGTATTTACTTGGCAACCCTTTGGTATTGTGCTTGGGAATTCAGAAACAATATCATGCATAATAGAAAGGTTTCTTTTGAGAATGTTGTAAAGAATTTTGACACTAGGGTGGTTGAGTTTCTGGAACCGGTGTGCTTGGATACTAAGGATCCCCTCTTGGATGCAAGAATGGAGAAGTGGAAAAGTCCTCCTCAGGGATGGTACAAGATAAACACAGATGCAGCTTTTAAAGATGGAAAAGCTACTCTTGCATTTGTGATGAGAAACAACAAAGGCGTGATCTTGCATTTGGAGTCTTTCCTCATTGATTTTGATTCAACCTTGGAAGTCGAGGAGCTTGCTGTCTATAAAGCTTCGGAAGTTGCAGCAGAAAAAGGATAGAACAAAGTCATTTAGTCCTCTGACTCGGATGCAACTGTCAAATAAGTGATCACCCCTAAAGAACCTGAAGGATGGAGAACAAGGATGATAATTCTCCAAACTAGAGTTAAATTTGAGACTTTCAATTGGCAGATTGGTTGGAATCACAGAACATCCAACTCTCTTGCTGATTTTGTGGCCAAGGAATCTATATTTTTGAACACAGCTTTTCTTTTTGATGTCTGTAATATTAATTCTATCCCCAGATCCTTTTTAGACTTAGCTTTGGCTAATTGCATGAGTGATCTGGGATTGTAATTCCCTGTTTTCAGGGCTCTTTTGTGCTAAATGCAGAATTTATTCACCAAAAAAAAATATAGACATCCTCTCCCTCTGCAAAACGGCGTCAATAGGTGGGTAATCTTCGAAACTTGAACACGAGAGCGATTGGTGGCAAAACACATTCTTGGTCTGAAGGCGAAGGAGAACGATTGGTGGTAAAAAGCCGTTGCAAGTGTAATTTCTGAATTTCAAACGCATAAACATTCCGGGTTTGAAGGAGGTCATCAATTGGGTGGTAAAGAGCCATTGCAAATCAAATTTTAAAACGGACGCTCCCTCAATTCTAGCCGTTGCAAGGGTAACCTTTCCAAATTCAAATGCAATACACATCCTGCTGCTGAAGGAGAACGATAGGAAAAGATTCCATTGCAATGGAAATTTTTGAAATAGAGGCAAATTCTAGTCGTTGCGAGGTAGTCTTCAAAATTCAACCATCTCGTTGCAAGCGGCGTTGAAAGAGAATGGATAACAAAAAGAGCCGTTGCAAATCAAATTTTGAAATAGACGCTCCACCAATTCTTCTATATAAATCCCCAATCCATTCTTCCTTCAGTCCTAATCGTCTTTTTAGTCCTCTTTCTCTATCTCATCCTCTTTGTGTCATCTTGGTTGGTTTATTTTTTTATTTTTAGGAAAAACTTAAGCAGCAGATTAATTGCCAAAACAGAGTATTCGGCTTTGTGCAGCAGATCTCAGAATGCGATTTTGGGTATTCATTACGACTTCTCTGTGAACTTTTTTCTTTTTTTCTTTTTTTGTAGTTTGTATTCATTATTTTATCTTTTTTATTATTATTTAAGCTTTGTTTGCTTTTCTATGTGTATCCTTACTTTAAATGCATCGGTATGTTTAATATTACTGAATTGGTAAATTGATGTATTTTGATGTGTTTTTTAGTTTGTTTGTTTGTAGGCATTCATTATTGCTTCATGTTGTATTTATTGTCTGTATTAGCAATATAATCTGAAAACTGGGATCTTCAATTTTATTACATATTTGAGATGAGATGAATGATCTCCAAATCAGCCAAAAGGAAAGGTTGCCTGGATTTCTAAACTTTAGAGTTTTATTTTTTATTTTTGAAATTTTATTTTACTTGAGAAATGGGTTTCTTTTTTATTTATGTATTTATATATTTTTTTCTGGGTTTTGAACAGGTTGGTGGGAAGTTAATCTCATAGGAGAAGCACATTGCTGCTGTTGAGTCATATAGTTTATTCGAGGGGACTGACTCTAAACTTGCGGCTTGTCATCGCCCGTTGAACGACAAAGTTGCTGAGGAATGTTGATTTACTTCACTCTCAATACGTGTGGTGAAGGTAATCAATCTTAAACTTTGATGGAGCTTGTTTAATAAGTAATCGCAAATTAGAGTAGGTCCGTTTCCAATGGCATGGCGCTTTCTACCACTTATAGATATATTTTATCCTTGCTCTCAGGAATTGGTTACCCTTAGTTGTAATCCTCTGCTAAAATCACCAGAAATTTCAAATGCCAAGACACATCTTTCCGCAGCCGAGTTTCATTCTGTTCTTCAGAAAGCTGGTTGGTAACCTTTTCACCTTTTGCTAATTTATTAGTTTATTGCTTGCTGTAACTTGTCTGATATGATCTTAATACGATATAAAGCATTTTGAGTTATACTTTAACGATGTAAAAGAAACTAGGAAGTGTAATGATCGTGCTGATTCGCTGTATGGTTTGCAGGAAATGTTATGCAAAACGATAGTACAACACCCAATAAAGAGATTGTTTTGTTGGATGCTAGAAATTTATACGAAACAAGATTTGGAAAATACCACAAAACAAATGTGGAAACTTTGGATCCAGGCATTAGGCAGTATAGTGATTCGCCCTCGTGGATAGATGATAACTTTGATCAGTTGCGGGGCAAGCATGTCCTCGTGGATAGAAAAAGAAAGGTTATCTCATACTTTTTTTTTCTTTCCTTTGTTTGACTTTGCTGTTATGTTTGGTTTTTTTTGTTTTTCCTCAATCAGTTATATAAAATTTCTGGATTTCTAAACTTCAGAATTTTATTTTTTTATTATTCTGTAAAAACCCCTTATTATTGCCGCACCATAATTTTGAATTTTATTTTGTGCAATGTCGAATATGTTTAATGAAATGAGTTACTAAAGTTATTTGCATTTTGGCCGTAGGATTTCAATTGGAAGTTCAGATGCAGATATATTGGGTACCTGTCTGCTTTGCAGCTTGCCATTTAATGATTATTCTTCAAGCCTCCAATGCCTTTACTGTAGGATGCTTGTTTTGGTTTGTGATAGTTGCCAGGTATGTTAGAATAACACTCTTGTTATTAAATATTGAGCGATTCCCAAACCTAATAAGTCTCTTTGCTTACTGTTTTGAATTAATAAGATCTTTTACGTTTCGAAATTTCATCTTTTGTAGATCTCATCCCTTGCTCTACTAGTTTATCTCAATTCTTAATCATATTCTTTTCAGTTATATGTGTTTTAAGTCCATATGTTTTGTACTTGCCCTTCTGAATTTTGTCAATCGGTACCACAGAAGGACAGCTCTACGTTTAACAGAAACATGGCAAGGATGTTGGGTTGATTTCATTTAATGAAAATGGCAAGTCAGATGCAATGTCTCCCTGTTTGTACTATATATTAATTTTTAAGAAAATTAATATTTATAAAAGTTTGATATTGAAAAATAGCAATTGTCCCACATTGTTTGGAGATGAAAAGCAAATGGATTTGTACAAGTATAAATAGATGGTTTTGAAATTGAAAATTGAAGGAGTCCCACATCGGAAACACAAAGAGTTGTTGAGCCACATTCTCCTATATAAATAAAGGCTTCAGCAACTTTGAGAAAGGCCGCTCATCTACACACACCAGAAAACATAGACTACTTAGTTTATTCTCGTTAGAATTTACTTCGAGTAGTCAAGTGTTTTAGTTGAAAATTTTAATTAAAAGTCCTTTGATCTGAAATGCATTTGTAACCCTTTAATTATATTGTTCTCAGTAATTAATACAATCGTTTGATTAAGTTTGATATTAATTTGCGCACACTTTACTTTTTTCTTTAGACTGTTATAGGTTCAAAGTGACACGCTCGCACACTTGAGACGACTGATTGTTGTGTTTTACACCAACATATCATTTGGCACGCCCGGTGGGACAAAATTTTTCGACTAAGAAAATGGTGCAGACTCGCTCAAAGAATTAGGAACTCGACATCCACGGCAGCGTTAGCAGCCAAAACATGTCGGAGGAAGACGGAAATGAAAGGGAGACTGGCAAGGCTCCGGACACGACAGAGATGTCCACCAAGGATTCGATCCGTGAACTATCCCAAAAGCTGATGGAGAATTCCTGGAAGATGGAAGCATACCAGGATACCCAGCAGCAAATGTTGCAAGGAATCTTGGAATTGCTGCTCCAGCAGGTGCAGACAACCCAACCTGCGTTGAATGACTCAAGACTGACTAACTGCCAAGATGAACAATAGGTGCAAGCCTTTCAGGCTGTACCTAATGGCAAGACGACAAGGACTGAGGCACTGACCTTTCAGGCCTGATCCAGTGGAAATGATGTAAATTTTATGCTTGAACGGCAAGTCCAACCTTACGTTCCCCCACCGGCAAGAAACAATATTCCTGCCGGGGGGCATGCTGATAACCAAGGCCAGACCGTGAGGGATGGTCGGGAATAACATTTGACACAAGCTTTTCAGACTGTACCCAACGTACATGGAGGGAAAGCGGATGTTCTGACATATGGAAATCTGCCAGATCGGAACCAAGTTCATGGCTGGGGGCATGCGGAGCATTTTGGACAGAACTACAGGAATGGACATTATGATGCCCATGCCTATCAAGCAGACTTTCATGCCCCAGCGCGGAGGAATGGACTGAACTGGATGAACCACAGCCAAGGCATTGATTGGGAAGCCGTTGAGACCATCATCCAAGAGATGATGGATCCTGCATTTCGAAGAACTGGACGTCCATCTTATAAGAGGCCATACCTCGACGCTTTCGACCGGATCGAATTTCCTAGGGGATTCAGGTTTTCTAACTTCATCATTTTTTCTGGCGAGGAAAGACAATCCACCGTGGAGCACATAGCCATTTCACTATCCAATGCGGAGAAGCAGCGGCCAATGATTTCCTAAAGCTGCGACTATTTGCTAATTCTTTGACAGGTCCAGCTTTCACCTGGTACATCAACTTGCAGCCAAACTCGATCCATAGCTGGCAAGAATTGGAGCAGAAGTTCCACGAGCAGTTCTATAGGATTAGCTGGAGATTTCCATGGCTGACTTATCATGCCTGCGACAAATGGATGGAGAGTCGGTGCAGTTATTTATAATCCGATTCAAGAATGTGAGGATCAAATGTTACTTGGACATACAGGAAAGTGAGTTCGTCAAGCTAGCACAAAGCGAATTGAGCTACAAGCTTCGAAAGAAGTTTGAAGCGACGAAATTCCATGACTTGTTCAAGTTGGTCCCTCGAGCCACTCGATATGAAGGCATCTTGAAAGAGGAGTACCAGAGAAAGAATTCGTCCAGAGGGTCATACTACAAAGACCCGAATACTGAAATTCACTTGGTGGAGGCTGAAGACCAAGAAAGCTTAGATGGAACATTTGAAGTGGATGCGGCAGAGGTAATAGCCACACATCCACATGTTTGCAAGGCTCTTGCCAGACCAGTAAGGAGCTAGAAAGTTCCACAGCTGGTGATGGACATGAGAAAAAATCGGGTCGAACCAGAAAAGGTCTACAGTTTTGACATCTTCAAAGCTGACCATATCTTTGACCATCTGTTGGCCGACAAGGTAATTAAATTACCTAACAACCATATTCTGCCTACAGTGGAAAAATGAAGAAGAAGCCATACTGCAAATGGCATGGTATGTGGTCGCATCAGACTACCAACTGCGTAGTTTTCCAAAATACTATTCAGACATTGATCGAGAAAGGGACACTAAAGTTCCAAGAGAAAAGGAAAGAAATAATGGAAGTGGATAGTAATCATTTCCCATCGGCCGAAGCGAACATGGTTTCGGCCAATATTTTGGACTTAGCAAAACCCAGAGTTAGGGTGGATCTGCGACAGACATCATCCAAAGAGTTTGGAAGAGAGATGTCAAGTTTAGAAGAGAGTATTTGGCCGATGAGGCTGAATCTTCTTCTAAGGTGCTTTGTACTCGGTGCAAGCATGAGGTTGAGGACAAGGGAATAAAGCGTTCAACAAGGAATCAAAAACTCAACATGACAAAGCCACCACTGGAAAGTCACAACCAGAATTATGTTTTCCAATCGACACTAGAGGGGCAATGTGAGCCTAACCTCCAAGTCACTTTTTCTAGAAACCATCCAACAAGATTGGTTTCCTAGAAGGTCGAGAAGCCAAGAACTTTTAGGCCGCTAATTACACAGGTAGATCGTTGGTACCGAGCAGGACATGGTTCTTATCAACCACCTACCAAAAACTCAAAAGAGGCGGATGCAGCGTCAGCATGCTGAGGCAAAGAGATCGGCTAAGGAAGCAAAGACTCATGAGAATGCCTTCGGAAAAAGGCCTATAATGATAACTCAAACAGAAAATAACAAGGATGATAATGTGTTGAAGGAACTGGAGTCACACCTTTGTGATACGAAGGGGAGACCAGAAAATCTGAAAAAATTGGCTACAACTTCAACTCAAAAAGTTGTCACCTCATCTGGAGCTTCAGGGACAAAAAAGCGGTATAATGTTTGGGTCAAAAAACAAAGCGCTGAGATGATCTCCTGCTTGAGAGACTTAGATGATGATATAATGGAAGAAGATATAGTAGTTTCCTCAACTGACAAAACTTTAACTATTAAATTTAGAGATATGGATGAGGTGGCCATCAACATGGTTACTATTCTACCACTAACGTTTGAATCTCATCCCAACTAGGCAAGTGTGATGGAATGAGATGTCGTCGAAATTGGGGACGTCAGGGCGACAATTGTAGAAGGTTCCAAGTCTTCAACAAAAGAACCAGGTCATTCTAGCTCCCAACAGATATTGTTTGAAAAGCCAACTGAAGGGATGGCGCAACATCTGAAGCCTCTTTATGTCAACGCTCATTTCGATGGAGTACCAATAAATAAGGTTTTAGTTGACAATGGAGCAGTGGTAAATATCTTGCCCGTTTCCATGTTAGCTAAACTATGTAAGAGTGAGCATGATCTCGTCCTAACTGATTTGACAGTCAGTAACTTCCAAGGAGGAATCACTAAGGCTAAAAGAGTTTTGCCCATAGAGATTACCGTGGGGGGAAAATCTACAATGACTGCATTCTTTGTGGTAGAGTCCAGATCCAACTACAATGCATTATTGGGGCGGGATTGGATTCATGCAAGCTTGTGCATACCATCGTCATTGCACCAGGCTTTATGGTTTTGGAATGGCAAAAATGTTGAAGTGGTTCAGGCCAATAACCGGCCTTTCTTAGTCAGTGCCAATTCAGTTGAGGCTTGGTACTATGAAGAAGTTGGTCTTGTCCAATTTTTTGGCAATAACAAACATGGCCGTCCTGCAGGGGTTACGGCCTGGAAAGATGTCAGGGTGCCTCACAAGATGGCGAAAAAAGTTTGTGATGAGTTGGCACGACCAACAATTGCCCAGATATCAAAGCTAAATACAAAAAGTTTCCAATGAATATACACCATAATAAATAAGAGAAAACGATGGCGGTCCATACCACTATCAGGAAACTTGTGGCGTACATGGCATAAAAGAAGTTGGAAAACAATTTGGCCATTGATTTGGCCGAATGTATCATGGAGGATGACTCTGAGGTTGAACTAGAATTTATTTTTGATGATATCCAATTGGCACCAAAAAAGATGGATGACTCCACGGCCGAGGTTCAGGATCCATTGCTAGAAGTAAATTTGGGAACTTACAAAGATCCTCGGCCAACTTTTTGTAAGTAGCCTTTTAGAGACTAAGCTGCAAGCTGAAATAATTGAGCTTTTAAAGGAGTTTAAAGATTGTTTTGCTTGGAATTACCATGAGATACCTGGTTTAGACAGAAAATTGGTGGAACATCGTCTACCAATTAAAAAAGGATTTTGGCCATTTAAGCAACCACCAAGGAGAATGTTGCCAGAGGTCAT
Source organism: Ochetophila trinervis (assembly GCA_003254975.1). Lineage (NCBI taxonomy): Eukaryota > Viridiplantae > Streptophyta > Magnoliopsida > Rosales > Rhamnaceae > Ochetophila > Ochetophila trinervis. The sequence goes on from QANX01000168.1 coordinate 222,179, forward strand.
GCTCAAAGTGAAGGAGGAAATCGAAAGATTGGTCAAAGTCGGCTTCATCCGAACGGCTCGCTATGTAGAATGGTTGGCCAATATAGTCCTAGTTGTAAAGAAGAATGAGAAACTCAAAATATGCATTGACTTCCGGAATTTGAACTTAGCTACGCCCAAAGATGAATATCCGATGCCAGTAGCTGATTTACTAGTAGATGGGATAGCTAAGCATGAGATTCTTTCTTTCATGGACGAACACTCTGGATATAACCAGATTTTCATTGCAGAAGATGATGTTGCCAAGACTGCATTTAGATGTCCTGCTGCAATCGGAACGTTCGAATGGGTTGTCATGCCTTTTGGTCTGAAGAATGCAGGAGCTACTTATCAGAGATCGATGAATGCAATCTTCCATGACATGATCGGACAGCTTTTAGAAGTTTATATTGATGATGTCGTGGTGAAATTGGACGTCTGACGAGGTCACATGGCCAACTTAAGAAAGGCGTTTGAGCGAATGATGAAACATAAGCTTAAAGATGAACCCTAAATAGTGTGCCTTCGGAGTCTCGGCGGGAAATTTTCTAGGCTTCCTAGTCCATCAGAGAGGCATCAAAATGGATAAAAATAAAGCTCAGGCGATCGTAGAAGCCAAGTCTCCTCGGAATAAGAAAGAATTGCATAATGTAATTAGGAAAATCAATTTCCTCAGGAGATTTATTTCAAACTCATCTGGGAAAATTCAAGCTTTTTCAACTTTGTTGAAGCTGAAAGATGAAGATGAATTTATATGGGAGAGTCATCATCAAGAAGCATTCGACCACATCAAAGAGTATTTGGCCAATCCACCAGTTATTATGCCGCCGCGTAAGGGCCAGCCACTCAAACTTTATATATCGGCTGAAGAAAACTCTGTCGGATGTTTGTTAGCTCAAGACAATGAATTTAGAAAGGAATAGGCGGTGTATTACTTTAGCAGAGTCCTCACGTCGAGCGAGCTAAAGTATTTTCTAATTGAGAAATTATGTTTAGCATTATATTTTGCAACAACAAAATTATAGCATTATATCTTGCCGACTAGAATAATCATCATTTTCCATACTGACCTTATAAAATACATGTTGTCAAAGCCTATCATCAGAGGAAGAATTGGGAAGTGGACAATAGCATTGTCAGAATTCAGCTTCAAATATGTGTCTCAAAAGGCAATGAAAGGTCAAGCCTTAGCAGATTTCTTGGCCGACCATCCTTGTTTGGAAATGGAAGGGAAAAAGAATTCGGTAGAGATAGCTTCAATTTCTCTTACGCCATGGAAGTTAAGTTTTGACGGATCAAGAACTCTTACTTCGGCAGGAGTTGGGATCATCATTTAATCTCCAATAGGGCGAAAGGAAAAATTTTCCTTCCAGCTTACTTTTGAGTGTTCAAATAATCAAGCCGAGTATGAAGCATTGATTATCGGTTTGGAAGTATTGAAGGAAATGGGGGCATCTATGGTTGAAATAATAGGCGATTCACTTTTGGCTTTGAAACGATTGATTGGTGAGTATCAATGTCGTAGTTGGGCTTTATCACCATACTACATGGTAGTTGATCAATTGGTCCAAAGTTTCGACGAAGTGGTATTTTGGCATATTCCTCAAAAATTGAATTGGGAGACAAATGAGATGGTCCATATTGCTTCAGGGATTCATATGCCAGAAAATTTGACGGAGAGGATCATCAACATACAAAAAAGGGACATTTCATCATTACAAGAGAGGAATGTGACTGGAGACATTTTTGTATCGAGATCGATGAAAATGATTGGAGATTTTCATTGGTGAAGTACTTAGAAAATCCAAACCAAAAAAGTGAAAGAAAAATTCGGCTAAGAGCGGTGAAGTATGTCTTATTTGACAAAGAGTTGTACAAAAAAGGACAAGATGACTTGCTTTTAAAGTGTTTAGGCAAACATGAGGCAATGCTAGTGATGGCCGAAGTGGATGAAGGTATTTGTGGGGCACACCAAGCTGGAACAAAGATGAGGTGGTTGATCAAGAGATATGGCTATTATTGGCCAACTATGCTGTCCAATTGTATCAAGTATGCCAAAGGGTGCACAGCTTGCCAACATCACGACCCAGTACAACACATTCCGGCCGTACCTCTCAATCCTATAATTAATCTGTGGCCGTTCTGAGGATGGGCTATGGATTTGATCTGAAAAGTGTATCCTCCATCCACCAAACAGCACACATTTATCATCATCGCCACTGATTACTTCACTAAGTGGGTTGAGGCAAGGCCGATGAAGTCAGTAAGTCACGTTGATGTGATCAAATTCATCAAGCAAGACATAATTCATAGGTTTGGTATACCAGAATCTATTATTGCCGATCGTGGAACGGTATTTACTGGTGAAGCGGTGAAATCATTCGCCAAAGAATATGGGATAAAGTTAACCCATTCGACCCCATATTTTGCCCAAGCTAATGGTCAAGCTGAAGCAACAAATAAAGTATTGAAAGGGATTCTTGAAAAGATGGTGGATGATAATCCAAGAGAATGGCTTGATTTATTGTCAGAAACTCTTTGGGCATACAGAATGTCAAAGCGGTCAGGAACCGGCACAACGCAGTTCGCCTTGACAAATGGGCATGATGCGATTCTGCCAATGGAGGTGATAGTAAAATCTATGTGAGTTGCTCAGCAAAATAATCTTACCCCGGCTGAGTATACCGGCACAACGTAGTTGGCCTTGACAAATGGGCATGATGCGATTCTGCCAATGGAGGTGATAGTAAAATCTGTGTACGTTGCTCAGCAAAATAATCTTACCCCGGCTGAGTATACTGAGGCCATGATGCAAGAGATAGAAGAGCTTGATGAAGTAAGATTGGTAGCCTTAGACCACCTCCAAATACAGAAGAAAGTTGTGGCATGTGCATACAAAAAAAGAGTCCGCTTCAAAAGTATCGGCGAAAGAGACCTAGTGTGGAAGGCAATACTGCCTATTGGATCAAAAGATCCAAGATATAGAAAATGGTCTCCTAACTGGGAAGGACCTTTCACTATTGCCGAAATCGTAGGAAAAGGTGCATATCAACTCCAAGATGTCAACGGGTCAAAACATTCAAATCCGATCAATGGTCGCTTCTTGAAGAAGTATTATCCAACAACCTAGGAAGCCCGAGAAATACCAGAAATTGGAGATATTTCATTTAATCAGAGTTAGATCCATTTGCATTGTAATTTTGTTCGATAAGTCAATAAAGTTAGGTCGAGTATTTTTTACGGCCAGTTACTAAAAAAATTCATTTAGTTTGTTTAGTTGGCCAATCTAGGCCGCTAGTTATTTATTTTTTCCTTTTGTCGAGTTGGAGTAATGTAGACTGAAGTTTGAATGATAGTTATTTTCTTTAACATCGATTTAACACAATTGCAACATATTCAAGCCCGAGGCAGAAAGTTCACGGCTAATTTCTAAAAAAAATATGATTAAATTCAGCAGTGCAATACTTGAAGTCAAATAAAGTTTATTATTCAAAACAAGACAATGAATATATAAAAAATGTCTGAGTAAACTATTTATCTCTAAATGCTTCATAAGAGGTTTTCTTCAAGTTATCCCATGATGCATTACAGCGCTGAATTATCTCTTCAGCTTGTGATTTCTTGTTCCTGGCTACTTTAGTTTCTTCCTCGGTGAGAACAAGCCTCTCTCGAATGGAATAAGCCTCAGTGGACAATTGCTTGGCGCAATCGACTTTTTCTTTAAAGTTAGCTTCTGCAATTGATAGTTTTTCTTTCAACCCTTTGATTTCAATTGCTAGAGCAGTGGCCCTTTTTTTCTCTGTCGAATGGTCAACATGCATCGAGGCGAAGTTAGCCTGGAGGGTAGAAAGTGAGGTAAAAATGGTCTCGACCTCCTCGATATCACATCGTGCAAACAAGAAAGAGTCCACGTCTTGATCAAAAGAAGCATGAAATTCAACGGCACAAGAATGGAGATTGTCCTCTACTAATGAAGTCTTACCGAGAATCTTAAACGATGTAAGTAGTTGGCTTTGGACGTCATCTTTGGTAAGGACGTTGAAATCCGATTCAAAGAAGCCGCTGACATAGTTTAGTGCTCGCTGAACTGTATCAGTCTCAGCGTCATCTGAATCGGTCTTGTCGACAGCAGGAATTGCTACAGCCGGAGTATGAGGGATTGGTCCAAGCAATTCTTCGACGTCAAGAAAAGTATCATCTCCAAGATTGAACTCGTCCAGAAAGGTTATATCTTCCTATTTTTTATATATATGATAAGTATAAGCTATCATCAACTAAACAACTTGGAGTGTTAGGCAAAAGAGTACCTTAGAGCTATTCTTTAGAGGATCCCCTATGACGGAAGGTGAGGCTGAAAGAGATGTGTTACGCACCAAAATCACCTCAGATTGTGTGATCAAAGGAGAATATGAGTTATTGCCCAAAGTGTGATTGACCTGTCAGAATCCAAAAGAAATTCATTGAAACAAACCGGCATGCACAACTAGGAGAATAAACTGAAGATAGCGTACCTCTTTTTTAACAACATCAGGTTATATATCTTTTGCTGGAGACAAGTCACCACAAGGAAACAATGCAATGGCCTTTTGGTCTTCGAATGTGTGATGTGGATTTTCTTGGTTTGGACTGATAGATATATCGCATCTTTTCCTTTTCTTAGAAGGAGTCTCGAGCGATATATGTGATTCTGCAGAAGAGACTGTTGGAATGTTAACCTAAACACTTTAAGCAGAAAACTAGTTTGACATAAAGGACTTACCGTTATTTGGGGTCTGGCATGGAGAAAGAGGTAGTGACGGATCAGCTGGAAGCAAAGAACAACCGTCAAAAGCTTTAGTAGTAGGATCATGTCTGGAGAAAACACGTGTGGCTACATCTTTGGCAAGGCACCGAAACATGGAGTGGGTAATTTTTTCCCACCACTCGTCAAAGTTTCGAGTTACATTGGGATTGCACATGAAAGGAGAGTACTTGAAAGAATAACTCAATTGTTTGAATGAAACATTGCATTTTTCAGACTCATCTATAGTAGAGAATGATGGCCGATGAATGGAGCATTGATTGAATGAAGACACCCATGGCACAGAGACAGCTTGACAAAGACCAAATTGCTAAGCAACAAGGTTCGGGCAGTAAACTTCCACGCCACATTGATTGGATTTAAACCTCCGGCCAAAAGGAAGATCTCGATTGAGTAATATGCTAGACCAAATTAATTTTAATGACTTCATCCGTGGAAGGTTGCTTTCTACGTCAGAATCAGGTTTAAGTGCCGAGTCCAGCCAGGGAGGAAGGAATGAATATTTGGTTGGCTCAGTAAATGCTTCTGGAGCCCTATGACGGGTGGAGTAAAAGAAGTCAAAGCAAGTTGTGGCGGAATGACCCAACAAGCCCATATATAGAATTTGTTGTCCTAGAAAAGTATTGGGCCAGCTAGTTGTGAAAGAAAGCCTCTTTTCTGGGAAATAAGCATGGAGCCAAAGCTGCAGGGGGACTAGAATGGTGAGGGTCCATATTTGACTTGACAACATTGTTTATTCCACGGTATAGATGGTCGAGAACAAACGGTCCAAATTCATATGGTGAGCCAGATGTGAAAGCTTCAGCTATGTGGATATATCCTTTCATTACCTACACTGAAGCTACACAAAAGATGTACCTACATAGCCACATAAGGAGGAAGGAGAGATGTTTTTTTTCTGAGGGTGGATCATCTTTTCCGCGAAGTGTTTTCAGGAAATAACAGTAAGATGATTCCTGCTTTGGAAATTTAGCTTTTTCATAGCATGGTAGTCCACTTTGAGTCGAGTGAGTAACTGAAAGGATTTCACCATGAGATATGATGCCGAGGAGAGCTGCCAAATCCAACAAGGTGGGTGTCATCATGCTGAACCGAAAACTGAAAGTATTGGTGACTGAAGACCAAAAGCATAATGCAGCGGCCAAAAGACCATTATCACATGGAATGTTGAGACAAGACAGACGTATCACACCATAAATTTCAGACTTTTGCCAGGTGTAGCTGTAATGAGGATCCAAGCGATCAACCCATGAGATCCAATCTGAAGGCGTGACAGGCCATGATTTGAAAGGCTTGGGGTCTTTTCACTTAGTCCAGTCTAGGGTTTTCGAAGAGAACGGTAAAGTTTTGTCTGGTCGGGATTGAAATATAGAATCCACTTCTCGAGGCATTTTGTTTTTGAATCGAGGTCCAAGGCTAAATTCTTTAAAAAGTGAATTCCTTTTGATCAAAATTCTATCATCCACGGCATCCTGGGAAAGTCTGATGGCCTGTTCAAGTTGTTCCATATACGGAAGTTTACTTTTGTCAGCAACCAGCAATTAAAGTCATTCAATGATTCAGGTTTAAAGAATGAAGTTTGATTAAACGCGTTAGCAGGTCAAGTCATTCCTACACAAGGTTGAAATGGTGCATCAGGAGCCTCTTTGTTTTGAGTTTTTTGGCCTGGTCTGCATGATTGCAATTTTGAAGCCGAATATCTGCAAATAAAAAAATTCGTTTGAGTAAATAATATATACATATATACATTTTTTTTTGTATTGTTTTTTTGTGTGGGACATAGATATAATTGCATGCAGGGGCATTTTCCAAGTCCATATTGCTACCAAAGCCGCTGTTCCAGCGAGTCCAAGTCTCCAGCCCACGATCCGCGCCCGTCCAGCCCACAATCCTCGCAAATCCAGCTCCAAGCCCGTTTTGCCATGCCCAAGTGCAAGGCCTGCTCCATCCACAATCCCCATGGAGTTCAGCAGCCCTCCAACCCAGTAGTGTTCCGGTCTGCGGCCTGTGCCCGTTTCGCCAGCCCAGCCCTCCAGACTAGCAGCTCAATCCCCGTGTCTAAGTTTCCAGAATACTGTAGATCGTATTCTCCTTGTTGCCGCTGCAACGCCACTCCTTGCTGCCACTGCAACACCACTCTTTCCTGCCGCTGCAACGCCACTTCTCACTGCCGTGTGCAACGCCCGTCCTCGCCGCCGTGTGCGAAGCCAATCCACCGTCGCATGTGAAACTAGTCCAAAAGCCACTACCGAGAAGCCAGTCCAATGCTGCGACACCAGGTCGCCGCTGCAGCCATCATAGAACCAACCAGCCGATGCCGCCATTGCAGAACCAGGCCGCCACTGCCGCCATCGCAGAACCCACTGCACTACCGCAATCTTGCACCCAACTGCATCACCGCGAATCCAATTCGGCCACCGCGAAACCAACCTCCGCAAATCAGCGGGATGAGCCTCCACCATTTTTGCCAGGATGAGTCTCCACCAATCGCCGGCACACTTTTGTTGCTCCGGGTTGTTTTTTCGATGGTCAGTTTGCATGAGGTCATTTGGTTTTATGTATCTATATAAAAAAAAAAAAAGAAAGACCCTGGTTGCTTACTTATTGGTTGACAGAGAAGATTGTCCATTGCTTTAAGAATTTTGCCGATCTGCAAGAAGAAAATAAAGTTATGACATAATAAACTTAATAGTTTATGTGAAGCATCTGTAATTTTTCTTTGTACCTAAAAGAAATAGTAAAAATGCAAGCATTGTATCAATTGAAGGTGTCGGCCATATTGTAAAATTATACATATATATGTATATTTTGCTCATAATTTAGGGCTAGCAGAGAGAGTAAAAAATATGTATATATAATTGTGGCAAGGATGGTTGCTAAATTGGAATTTTTGTTGTCTAGTATCTACGGAAGGAAATCGTTTGGGAGAATAACCAGAGATACACTACTCAATCTCAAACTTGGAAATTGGAAATATTGCTATATTTCCTTACAGGAAAAAGGCAGTCCATTAAATTTGAGTTTAAACTTGGAATTTGAGGATGACTACAATTTTAATTGGTAGAAAGGATCTGAGCAAGGACATGTCTTAATACTGGAGGAATCGACATTACTTTGCAATTTTTATCTACAACAAAATTACAAAACAATTGGGGCAATGTTTGTATTATAAATTAATTTTTAAGAAAATTAATATTTATTAAAGTTTGATATTGGAAAATAGCAATTGTCCCATATTGTTTGGAGATGAAAAGCAAATGGATTTGCACAAGTATAAATAGATGGTTTTGAAATTGAAAATTGAAGGAGTCCCACATCGGAAGCACAAAGAGTTGGTGAGCCACATTCTCCTATATAAATAAAGGCTTCAACAACTTTGAGAAAGGTCGCACATCTAAACACACCAGAAAACATAGACTACTTAGTTTATTCTCGTTAGAATTTACTTTGAGTAGTCAAGTGTTTTAGTTGAATATTTTAATTAAAAGTCTGATCTGAAAGGCATTTGTAACCCTTTAATTATATTGTTCTCAGTAATTAATACAATCGTTTGATTAAGTTTGATATTAATTAGTGCACACTTTACTTTTTCTTTGGACTGTTATAGGTTCAAAGTGGCACGCTCGCACACTTGAAATAACTGATTATTGTGTTTTACATCAACACTCCCCAAGCTGAGGTCAAAACTGTTTCCCCAGGTTCCAAACACTTGCTTCATTTGCCAGGGAGAGAGGAGGGTAAGGTCTGTATCTGAATCACTTTGAACAAATATGCAAGTAACCACAGTGAATTACTCGTTGATACTGATGTTCTTTGCTGTTGGTTAACGCCTTTTGTATTCAATAATGTTTGTCAGGCTTTGTCTATTTTGCTGATATGCAATGTTGGGCTTCTTAATTCGTTCATTATTCCTTTTGTGCATTTTGTGTTGAAGCTAATAATTTTGAATCTTTTTTTTTTTTAGTCTAGTGTTTAATGCTGGAGAGGCATGTATAGGGTAACATTTCTATATGCAACTTAGTAATGTCTACTTTTTGTTTTTTGTTTTTGGTGTTATTTTTTATTTTTATTTTTTTTTTGCATACCCTTATTTTGCTTTTTCAGTATTATATAGTTGCTTAATTTGTAGATTGATATGCTTATTGTACTGTTATTTTAAAATGTTTTGCAGCTTGCCATTTGATGGTTATTCTTCACGCCTCCGATGCACTTACTGTTGGATGCTTGTTTTGGTTTTTGATAGTTGCTAGGTACGTTAGAATAACATACTCTTGCTGTTAAATATTGAGCGACTCCCAAACCTTTAAGTTTCTTTGCTTATTGCTGTAAATTACTAAGATTTTTACGTTTTGAAATTTCGTCGTCGAAAGATCTCATCCCTTGCTCCTAGTCTATCACAATTCTTCACCATATATTCTCTACAGTTATACATGTTTTTAGTTTGTGTGTTTTGTACTTGCCCTTCTGATTTTTGTCCATCAGTATTCACAGAAGGACAGCTCTATGTTTGCCAGAAACATGGAAAGGATGTTGGGTCGATTTCATTTAATGAAAATGGCAAATCAGATGCAATGTCTCCTCAAGCTGAGGTCAAAACTGTTTCCCCAGATTTCGAACACTTGCTTCATCTCCCTGGGAGACAGGGTAAGGACTCTATCTGAATCACTTTGAACAAATAGTGAATTACTCGTTGATACTGATCTTATGTTGCTGTTGGTTAAGTCCTTTTGTATTTTTAGAAGTAAATTTCTTAAGATTTTCACTCTTTGCATTGAATTTGAACGAAATTTCGACCACGATCCAATCAATAACGGATTTGTTGCATTCTTGATTTTATAGATTTTGCACATTTATCCTTTCAATCATGTGATGATTGTAGCCCTTGCTAATTTATCCTTTCAATTATGTGATGATTAATTTGCAATGCTTATCAATCCTAAAGTCAGAGTTGGAAGTAGTGAGATGATTTTAAGTTTTCCGTTTTTAATGTTCCTAATTTCATAATTACCTTTATGCTACAGAGATAAAAATGCCTTGGCTTAGTTTTAAGGGATTGACTGCATCCGTGGCCAAAAAACTCAAATCCATTGCTGAGCTTGTCTTTGTTCATGCACCGCATGAATTACTTTTCATTTACCAACCTAACTCAACAACTTCACCGAAGAAAAATAAAAAACACATGTTAGGACGCAAATGAATCCAAAAGAAGTTGGGCCTACATGTTAGTGTTTTCTATTACTTTTTCTTTATTTCTTTGAACAGGGTTCAATAGCGTTCAACCAACCACATCCCCAAACATTGTATAGATTACATGCGTATCTTGTTCAGGTATACTTCTCTTCTTGTTAACATTAAAAATATACGTTCATTCCATCTTGGTGGTTTTTCTTTCTCGTGCCCATCTCATATGGATAGTTCTTTTAAATTTGTTATTATTAATGTTGTCTTCTAGTTTACTTTAATCATGGAATTTGACTGACAAATTTAATATTCAGTGGTAAAGAGAGTCTGAATGTTGGCTTCTAGTTTTACTTAAATCCTGGAATTTGACATACGAATTTAATATTCAGCGGTAATGAGAGTCCAAATGAGTAAGAAGACTTCAACTTTGAAATGGGAAATAATTTCACTTTCTGCAATTGTTTGTGTTCGTTTTATTTCTTTGGGTGTCTATTCTTTTGAGCTTTGAGATTCTGTGTGAGCATTTGAAATTTTACTTTTAGGTTTGGTGTAATTTAATTGTGTATTTTACTTTTTAAATTTTTGTTTAGTTCCTCATTTCTTGTATGCATTTCTTTATAATTATGTTACTGCTATGTGTGACGCTTTCTTTTTGTAGTTATTCATGTGTTTATGACTCTATAATTTGTGGTCATTAAATTACTTCTTTGATGTGCCTTTTCATTCTTTGTATGTAATGTGTTCACTGCTTCCTATAATTGTTTGGGTTCATTGTTCTTTTTGGATTCCTTTTGATTGTTTTCATCTGATTTTATTTCTAGGTTTGGTGTAATTTGTGTGTTTTTTCTTTTTAATTTTTTAGTTCTCTTTTTTATCCTTCAATGTTTGGATAGATATGTTGTTTTTATGAGATAGATTATTGACAAATTGTGTGTTTGATGATTGAATATTCTCTTTGTGCTTCTTAAATTATTAATATTTCAACTGTTTTATCCTTTTTTATGAAATTTTCTTGTTGTTTCTCCCTCAAAATGGTCAATATCATTTAGACCCAAAGTGGATTACTCATATTTCAAATTAGATTCCGCGATTTGAAATATTCCATAAATACTCTATGTTGTTAGCCACTTTTTTTACCGCACACTCTTTCTAGCTAGTAGTAAGAAATGTCTTAAATACTCTCATCTCTCTCTGTCGCTCTTTTTCCTCTCTCCCTCTGTCTCTTTCTCCTCTCTTTTTGTCTTTATTAGATATGATAAAATGTTATACGACACGATAATACGATACGAAATGACACTATAATTTACAGATTTTGGTCTGCGATATCGAGTCGGATTAATATCAGTGTCACACGATAAAACACGATAAGAAAACGGGTTGGAACACGTTAACACGATTGGTCACGATAAAACACGATAAGAAAAATATTAATTTAATTATTTCATTATAATTAACTTTTTACATTACTTTTTTTTTTAATTTTAGAAAACTATAAAATTCATATTTTATTTTATTAGAAAATGACAAATTTTATATCTATTTATATATTAATATTTTATTTTAGATTCTATTATTTATATTTGATGTACAATTTTAGTTTGGTTTATAATATTTTGAATATTTTTAAATTAATTTTAGTTTGTTTTATAATATTTTGAATATTTTTAAATTTATAATTGAAATGCATATTTTATTTTTTAGTCACGATAAATATTTAATATATATTTAATTCGTAATATTTTACATATTTTAAATTCACAGTTATTATTTATGTTGAATTTTAGTATGTTAATATATATTTTTTTAAATGTTTAACATATCATTTGAATATGTATTTAAGCTTAATAGACATAAATTGATAATGATTTATCATTTGACAATATATATTAATTTAAATAAAAAAAATAAAATATTCTCGTACATGTCTAGTAAACACGAATAAAACACGACACAAACACAAAACGATACGACACGAACACGGTTCAACACGGAAACTTAACGGGTTAGATTCGGGTGAACAAAATTTCACACGACACGAACACAGTTCAACACGACACGTTGTCAGGCCTAGTCTCTATCCCCTCTCTCCCTGTCTCTCTCTCTCCTCTCTTTGTCACTCGCTCTCTGTCTCTCTCTCACTCTCCTTTCTTTTGCCTCTCTCCCTCCACTCTATCTCTCTTTCTCACTCTTTGTTAATAATCCTTTCTCTTTTTCTTTTTTGTATTTTCTGTTCATGGTTGGATATATTGTTCAAGTATGGTAGGTTTATAGTTCTTTTTTTCTTTTTTTCCTTGACGTTTGGTTAGATATATTGTTTCTATGAGATAGATTGTTGACAAATTGTGTTCTTGTTTGACGATTGAAGATTCTATGTGTGCTTCTTAATTTTTTAATATTACATGTGCTTTATCAATGAAATTTTGTTCGTGTTTCTCACTCAAAATTAAAAAGGTTAGTATCATATGGACCAGATCTTTTGTGATTTTCTTTTACTTTAAATTAGAGTTTGAAACATTTCATAAATACATTATACTTTTAGCTACTATCTAATACAATTTTTTTTTTAGCTGACAGTATAAAATGTCTTTGATACCTTCCTTTTTTTCTATCATGCGACCCTTTCTCTCTGTGTTTCTCTCATCTATCCCCTCTCTCTCCCTCTGTCTCTCTCTACTCTCTCTGTCACTCTCTCTCCCTCAATTTCTTTCTCTATCCTCTCTCTGTCTCTGTATCTCTGTATCTCTCTCCTTTCTTCTTCTGTCTTTTTCTCCTTTCTCCTCTCTCCTTCTGGCTTTTTCTCCTTTCTCCCTTACTTTCTCCTCTCTCTCTCTCTCTCTCTCTCTCTCTCTCTCTCTCTCTCTCTCTCTGTCTTGTTGTCCTCTCCTCTCTCTCTGTCGATAATCTAATTTATTTTTTTGATTTTTGTATTTATGGTTGGATAAAATTGTTCAAATATGTTAATTTTATAGTTCTTTTCACCTTTAATGTTTGGTTAGATATATTGTTTTTATGAGATACATTATTAACAATGTGTTCTTGTTTGATTATTGAAGATTCTATGTTTGCTTTTAAAACTTTTAATGTGTCATCTGCTTTATCATCTTCCAATGAAATTTTCTTATTTCTTGCTCAAAATTAAAAAGGTTAATATTATATAGATCATCTGTGATTCATTCCTATTTCAAGTTAGATCAAATACTTTGAACCTTTTCATAAACACTTTTTGCCTTTAGCTACTCTCTATTTTTTATCATTCACTTTTTTAGCTGGTAATATAAAGTGTAATAAATACCTTCCATTCTCTCTCTCCTGTCTCTCTGTCACTCTTTCTCCTGTCTCTTTATTTTTCTTTCATTTGTCTGTCTCTCTCTGCTATTTCTCTTTCTCTCTCCTCTCTCTTCTTTCTCTGTCACTCTCTCTCTTCTCTCTCTCTCACCTCTCTTTCTATCTTCTAACTCCCTGTCTCTATCTCACTCTCTCTTTCTCTCCTCTCCCTCATTGTCTCTCTCCTATGTCTTTCTGTCTTACTCTTCTCTCTGAAACCAATCAAAAAATTTTAGTCCACCAATATTCTAATTTGAGACTCACAGTAGTTAAAATGGTCACAGGAACAATTTCTTTTTCCTCTCTATTAGATTTTTTTTTAATTTTGTTTGGTTGCTTGCTTCCATTGGTTGTGCTGGATTTCAATCTTTTACTTCTTTGCAAGGCAACCTGAGTTAGTTACGTACTTGCATGTTCGATAAAATATGAAAAAAATACCCCGGGGCAACAAAAAATACCAAAAGATTTAACCAGCTTTGCCAGAGATTAGCAAAGAAAAGACCAACTTCGTCAAACTCAATTGACGAGGGGAAAAAACCACGATTCCAAATGCAAGTAAGACAAATTATTTTATCATTATTCCGTTGAATTTAGTAGAAAATAGTAAAGAATATTTATAAAATATTTTAAATTACAGAGTTTAATTTAAAATAAAAACAAATTACAAATGGTTGAGATGATATCAATCCAAATTAAAAAGTCTAATAAAACCCAAAGCCCTTGTCCTATAGGCTGAAAGACTGCGGCCCATAGTCACTAGGTATAAATATATCTATCACATGGGAATTGGGCTTAAAAATCCTATATGCGTGGGCCAATATCTTTGGGCATCGGCCTGTTGGGGAATATATTTTTTGGGCATATGTGCGTGGGCCCATGGGTCAATGAATATGGCACATTGCACTTCTTTATAATTAAATTATTTGTACGTTGTAGTTGTTCATTTGTTTATGATTTGTGTAATTTGTGGTCATTACATTACTTCTTTGACGCATTTTGACTCGTATATAATTTGTTTTTATTGTTTCTTACAATTGTTTGAGTTCATTATTCTTTTTGGATTCCTTAATCATTTTGAGCTAATTGTTTGAAAGTTTGTTTTATGATTTTATTTTTAGATTTGGTGTAATTTGTGTTCTTTTCCCTGCATTTTAGGTTTTTTTTTTTTTTTTTTTTTTTTTTTTTTTTTTTTTTTTTTTTTTTTTTTTTAAANTTTTTTTTTTTTTTTTTTGTTTACATTCTTTGTATGCATGTAAGAAGAAAAGAATAAAATAAATTTTTCAAATTCTTCATCTGGGTTTTCCGGTGTAAATATGAGTACCGAACCAACTAAACACCAACCTCATTTGACTATGACTATTCATGTCTTTATATTTTTAGTGCTTTATATGACCTTTGCTTTCTTTTGTTATTTTTTCTTACAGTAGTAATTGTGATGCCTTTTGATTTCTAGATTTCTGTGTATTTATTTTTTGTTTGTATCTTCTATCTATGGTTGGATATAACTTATAGTTTTTTTTTTTTTTTATCCCATAGTTTTTAACAAATGTATTGTTTCAACGGGATAGATCATTGATATTTTGTGTTCTTTATTTGATTCTTAAATTCTTAATTTTTTCATTATGCTATCATTATTCTGTGAATTTTTTTAGTGTTTCTCATCCAAAAGAAGCCAAATGAACTAAAGCCCCTATGCCATAGGCTGAAAAGTCATTGACCTGTAGCATCAAGCCCATAGGCCATGCTTAAAGAATGTGTGGCCTATGGCCCACTGGTAACCTAGCCTCGTGATGTAAGTTTTGGGCCTAGGCTTAGGCTTGTGGGCCTATATCCATGGGGTAGAGAGTCTTGGGCCTTAGGCCGACATACCTAGGGTATTTTTCAAGTTATGCCTTTGGATCTGTGGGCCATAGTTTTTGGCTCATGGTCCACCAGACCTTCGCCCTGCTTTTGGCGTATTAGGCATATGTGCATGGGCCAATCTTTGGGCATCGGCCTGTGAGGAAGTAGGATTTTGGTCCTATTTGGTTTAGATTTGAGGCCTTATCGTCATGGGCCAGTGGCCAACTATGGACCTCAATGTATGAGCTAGAAAGACTAAGGTTGAGAGTCGAGACCCATGAATCCTTTGGTTTGTGGTAGGAATGGCAATGGGCGGGTATAACCAGAACCTGTAAAACTCGTAACTGAATTCATACCCACTTTCCGTTTAAATGAGCATACTCAAACCCAAACTCACCAGGCTCATGAGTACCCAAAACCGGACATAATTTATTTTTTCCCTACATTTAAGCATAAACAACTAAATCATTTAGAGAA
The DNA here is from genome assembly GCA_003254975.1 of Ochetophila trinervis. Lineage (NCBI taxonomy): Eukaryota > Viridiplantae > Streptophyta > Magnoliopsida > Rosales > Rhamnaceae > Ochetophila > Ochetophila trinervis. The sequence continues at coordinate 237,822 of QANX01000168.1, forward strand.
ATCTAATTTAATATGTTATTTATTTCTCATATACTTGTGACCATCATTTTAATGCAAATAAAATGAATTTTAGGAAGTATTATATAAACCAAACTTACAAATAAAGACAATGTCCTTTCTTGTAACTGATCAATTCCTTATCAATCACTAAATCTTTATTTTCTTTAAACTTCTTAATGATGTAGATGTATATGGTACCATACGAGTGTGTCCTCTAGAAGAATCCAAACAAATAAGAGTGAAAGCCATGATGATCTAGTTTGAAAATCTTGCAATTTTTTGAAATCAGTGGAAATTTTCTCATCCTCAAGGGATGGAATAGGTACAGAAGAAAGTGACTAACCTCCAAAACTCTCTTCATTCTCTCACTCTACAACCAGTAGAGGGAGAAAGAGATAGTAGTTTGGAAAGAGCCATGTTAGATAAGATCCCAACAACCAGAAGTTTCTGACAATTTACCATAGCTGAAATCGTCTTGAAAACATGGAGGCTGACAGGTAAAGTACAAGTTGAACAGGTGGGGGAGAACACGTTTAAGTTCACATTTGTCAACAAAAAAGATAGAGATTTCATCTTCAATGGACGACCCTAGCCATTAAATAGGGCTCATTTGGTGCTTAAGGAATGGATGACATATATGACCATTGTAGAGATATCCTTTGAATTGTTTACTTTTGTGGTACAGGTCCATGGCCTGCCTTCGGTCTACCTTCACGAAGGTAGTGCCATAATGGTTGAAAATAAAGTGAGACGACTACATGGAGATTCTCTGGGAAAGAGATGTGTAGTTGCTAACCGCTACCTAAGATTGAAGATTGACACTGATGTAAGGAACCCCTTGCTGGTTGGATTTTTCCAAGATAAGCTTAATGAGGAAGAGGTATGGATCCAATTTAAATATGAAAGATTGTCAGATTTTTGTTACAAGTGTGGTATCATAGACCATGTAGCTGGGAAAAATTCGGAACCTCGGCCCTCGTTACCACCAACAATGGCGTTTTTGTCAAACTTTACGATCCTTGGCTAAGTGCAAAACACCAGGGAGCTTAAGCTTCATTAATTTACCGGAAGAGTACGAAAGTGACCGGAGAAGTATTGTTTTCAGGGACAACTACTTGGGGACGACACTGGAACAATTTTCCATGAATTTCCCTCATAGTGAAAGTCAAATGGGGCATATATACAATCAAACAAAAAAGACATCATATGGGTACGAGGAAAAGACTAGAGGGGATATTTAGAATGCTCTGAATATGTGCCTAGAGTTGCAATATATGTCCTTAACTCTAAAAAAGAAAGATTTGGGATTCACAGAGGATTTGCATCGGGCAGTGTATGAGCAAATCAGATATGCCAACTTTGACTGCCAAGCTTTATCTAAATGGGCCACGGAGGTGATACAAGCTATCTCTATTTCAAAGATCCACCAAAGGAGAGGACTGGAAGGTCTAGATCTAGACTATTTGGAATTTTTTGGGCTCGACATGTCTGAAATTACTAAAGCATATGGGTCTAAAGATGCTGCTGAGTACCTTACAAGCCCAACGGCAAGGAAAAGAGGAGGCCTAGGCTGCATAAGTACGCCTTCCAAAGGAATAGCCCTATAGAGGATTCACTCTCGTACAGCTCTAGAAAGTGATAATGAGTCAGAGGAATGTGAACAAGAGTCAGTTGTTCTAACTGAAACCCACAGGCATTAGGGTGATCTTGAGGAAATCCGAACGCCTGCCCAAACTATTAGGGTTTTTTCAAGATGGTAGTTTATCCCAGGGGAGAAGAATGTGGTCCTGGAAACAAAGGGCTCGCGGTCAAGGAAGAAAGAAGGCCAATAGCTTTAGGGCTCATGCACAAAGTGGGCATGCTCAGATCCGTTAGGATTTTTGGGAGGCCGAGGAAGCGGGTCAAACCAAGCTCCCCTCTCGTTGATGAGGTTTATGTCTTGGAAGTGCAAAGGGCTGAAAAATCCAGACACACTACTTGCACTAAAGAGATTAGTCCAAAAGTACAAATCTCATTGTGTGTTTTTGATGGAAACAAATATACGAAAAGAAAAAATGGAAAGCATCAGTATGAAACTGCATTTTACCATATGGGAAACAGTGGAACCATAAGGGATGGCTCAATGATTTCTCTTGATGTGGAACGATGATTTAGATTTAAAATGCATTTGGAAGAACTCTAGAGTCATGTGTTGCCATATCATAGGAAAGGATGGAATGGCTAAGTGGAACATGCTTGGGTGCCACGACACCCTCTACTTGAAGGATGAAGCAGCCTTTTGAGAAAATTTAGAGAGACGGATTGGAGATTTTAATAATCCTTGGATATCAATGGGCAACTTAAATGAGGTAGTGAGTGAGACAAAGAAATTAGGAGGTTGAACAATTTGGAGGAAAAAAACTGTACCTTAAAGAGTTCATGCAGAATGTGGGAGCGGTGGATCTTGGATTCACCGGGAGAAAATTTACTTGGGACAATAGACATCAAGGCAATTCATTCGTCAAGGAGTGACTTGATAGAGTTATCTTTTGCAAACAATGGATCTCTCATTTCCAATAAGCAAGAGTGGAACACATTCTTATGGCATAATGTGATCATACTCCGATTCTGCTTACCACTGAGGTGGATAAAAAGGCCATGGGGAAACCCTTTTGCTTCCTTAATGCATAGACAATGGATAACACGAGCAAGCTAGTGGTCCAAAAAGTTTGGTTGAAAGATTCCTGTAGCAGCTCTGAAAATTTGAAGCTTAATAAAAGATTGAGGAATACAGCTATAACCTTAAGAGGCTGGAATCGCAAGCACTTTGGTTATGTTCAAGAGCATATAAAATGCCTTGAGAATAAGTTGGGTCGAATACAAAACTAAAATGATGACGATTGGGGGAAACAGAAAGACATTGAGGCAGAGTTGTGCGAGAAGAGAACCAGCTTAGAAAGCATCTACATACAACAATCTAGAGAACTCTAGTTAAGGGAAAGGGATCAGAACACCGAGTTTTTCCATGCAAGTATGATCATGCGAAGAAGAATGAACTTCATTAGTAGAATCAAAGTAGGGTCAAAGTGGCTTTCTGGAGAAGACCAATTAGGAGATTACTTTGGAAGGGAGTTCACTAAGTTATTTTCTTCCAGCAAGCCGGCAGGTGGTGATAGATTTGGAAAATGAAGACATTATGAGGATCCTGACAACAGAAGAGGTAAGAGACATGGTATGGAATATGCATTCGTTAAAGGCTCCGGGACCAGATGGATTTCAAGGTATCTTCTATCGTCATTATTAAGATATCGTGGGAGAACGAGTTCTTAAATTGGTGCAAGACTGCTTTAGAAAGGGAACCATACCAGGGAGTCTTAATCACACATTCATTGTGCTTGTCCCGAAGAATCAGCAACTTTTGAATTTCAACCACTTTAGACCAATCAACTTATGTAATTTCTATTACAAAATTGTTTCAAAAATCCTGGTTGTAAGGCTTAGACCACTCCTCCCTCGTATTGTCTCGCCGAACCAAGGCGCCTTCATAGAAGGTCGGTCGATTGCAGAAAATACGATTGTGGCTTAGGAACTTGCCTATAAGGTAAGAAAGCATAAAGGGAAAAATGGATTAATGCTGATGAAGGTCTACGATAGATTAGAATGATTAGAATTGGGGTTTGTTCGAAAATCCCTAGAATTTTGAGGATTCTTAGTGAAGGTCCAATCGATGATTCCAAGTTGTATCGACATGGTGGAATATAGTCTACTGCTAAATGGGAGAAAATGGGGTAAAATCATTATAGAGAGAGGCATATGATAAGGCGAACCTTTATCTCTCTTTCTTTTCATCCAGTGTGCGAAAGTGTTTTCTAGGACCCTTCAACAAAACTCCAACATCTAAGGAATTAAAATATGCAAGAACGCTCTTGCCATTTCCCATTTATTTTTTTCAGATGACATGCTCCTTGCTTGTAAAGCAAATCTTAAGAATGCCAAATCCATCCAAAGGTGTCTTGACTAATACTGTGAATGGTCGGGTCAAGCCATAAACTTGGAGAAATCACAAATTTTCTTCTCAGCAAACACGATTAACAGGGTTAAAAACTCAATAAGGGAATTGTTGAGGCTGAAGGAGATGTTAAGGGATTCAAGTTATTTGGGGAACACTTTAATTTTTGGGAGGAAAAAGACCAAAGAATTCCATAACTTTAAAAGCAGGGGCTAAAGAAAACTAGAGGGATAGAGATGTCAGTTGTTGTCTCAAGCTAGGAAAGTCATCTTTGTCAAGTCAGTTGCTAAGGCAGTGCCAATTTACACGATGCTTACTTTCAGAATCTCGAAAAGTGTTTGCCATGACCTTCACTCGGTTGTCAGGAGGTTTTGGTGGGGGGGCCAAGAATACCACAGGAAAATTCTTAGCACTGGGACAATCTATGCAAATCTAACAACAGAGAATGCCTGGGTTTTAGGAAGTTTTGGGATATCAACACTGCCTTGCTGGCTAAATAAGGATGGTTGGTGGCTAAGGGGTCAGGGACTGTGTGGAGAGGTCATTAGAGCCAAATATCTCTCAGGTGGCTCCTTATTCTTTGGCTACCAAGCTAAGAAATGATATTCATATGTGTGGAGGAGCATCCTTAGTATCAAAGAGACATTATGGAGAGTGTCTTGCTTTAGACTAGGTAATGGTTGGTCCATTGATCGGAGGTGTGACTAGTACATCCCTTGGGTGATGGACAAAATGCCTATCTCTAAAGAAGGTCATTGTGTTAATAGAGTTAGCTTGCTTAAACTTGGTGTTGATAATGATTAGAACCATGTGCTGATGAAGGAATTATTTAACGAGGAGAAGGTTGAAGCCATTTCACAGATGGCTTGGTCTCAAACAGATAAGGAAGATGAATTGTTATGGATGGCTAATTTTGATGGTTATTTTTCAGTGAAGAGTTGCTTCAAAATCTTAGATGAGGGAGACAGTGGAGAGAATATCAGCGAAGTGTGGAAAGGTATATGAAAGGCTAACTTACATGAGCAATGCAAGATGTTCATATGGAGGGCTATGAGAAATATTCTCCCCACTAAAAAGGTGCTCTCTATGAAATTGGAATTTGGCAACACTGTTTGCTCCCTTTGTGGTGGGAAGGAGGAATCAACTTGGCACATCTTCAAAGAGTGTGTCTTTTCTCGAGCAATAATTTTCGGGAGCCGATAAGGCTGCATATTGGAAGATATCCTAGGGGAAACAACAGAAGAGTTGCTTAATGTAACATCCCGTCTCGGGAAGATATTGAAAATTTCTCAAAGTTGACCGAGTTGACCAAGTTGACTAAGGAAGGGCTCGGGGTTGACTTTTTGTGTGAGGGTATTTTGGCTTTGACTAAGGTGCCGTTGCGTAGAGCTAGTCGATACGAGTTCGTAGACTAGTAGTACACTCAATTCCGAGTTAAGACCGAGAAGTTATGGCTGAAATAATGTGAAGAGCATTTTGGTAATTTTTCTGTGGCAGGGTGAAAGTTACTATTTTGCCCCTGCCTTTAATTGTAAATACCAGAAAGGTCGGGACACACAGACGCGCAGCCCTCCCCGGTTCCCTTCTCTCTCCTCCCGTCACCTTGCCGTCGGATCTTTTTGCCGGAAATTGGCCGTTTCCGGTGCCGATCAACTGCACCACAGCCTGGGTTTGGAAGCCCACTTGCCCGGACACCTTCCCCTGCCGGCAGCAGTCCGTGAAGTAGCTCAGATCACCGGAAATCGAGCTCAAACCGGTTAGAGAGAAAAATTGAGATCGCCGGATTCCGGCGAGGCTAGGCCGCACCACCACCCGGAAAAGGTAGCCCGCGCCTCCTACGTCATTTTCCCATCAATCCCTGCCCGTGGAAACCCCAGAATTCGCCGGAAAATGCAGAGGAACCGGCGGACCCGCGGCACCTCCGGTCGCCGGATTCCGGCGATGAAATCGGTCCGGTTCCCCTCTTTTGGACCTCCCGAGGCTAATTTCGATGTCCGTTTATCTCGAAGCTCACTCGTGTGGACGGTGCGATTTAAGAATGCTCGGCCGCCACTTCCCGGCCACTTTCCGGCCACCACCGGCGGTGGTTGGACGAGGTAAGTTCTCGATTGCATTCTACTAGTTACGAGCTTCGTTTTGATATATAATTCGGGTATTATAGATAAATATTGAGAATTACCCGGTTTCAAACGGTGTTATTAATAACGGTTAAATAGGAATTATAGACAATCGGTGGTACAAATGTGTATATTTGTGTTTGGTGGTTGCTGCGAAACGCATTGACATGCCGAGAGTTTATTACAGGGTGTGAGAGTGTGACCGGGTGTCATAAATATGAAAAATGGTTACGAAAAATAATTATATTAAATCGTTGTGTGTGTGGTTATTGTTAAATTAACTAAATTGTTATGATTGAGAGTTGAATTGTGGTATAAATATATATATATATATATATATGCATATATATATTTGTATTTGTGACCGAGTTCCGTGAATACTAAATAATTACTGCACTGAGTATGGTGGGTAAATTTTTGAAAGAATTGTGTTCGAATTTAGTTGAATTACGGTTTGATTGTTGAGAATCGATTGGATTGCGTGTGTGGATTTGGGTATAATGAATAAATTACTTTGGGAACGTTTATTTTAAATTGAATTGTTGTGATTGAAAATATGGAAATTGGTGTAAATTGATTGATGCACAATGTGCAGGATTTATATATTGTGTTATGGTTTCCTAGAATAAATGATTTGGTGATTGAGAGATGCTTGGCGAGGGATTATGCCGCCAAGTAGGGTGTTGCTAGCTTAGGCGAGGAATCATGCCGCCAAGTTGTAAGTAATATTCTGTTAAATTGTTGAGAATGGTTAATAGTAATTGTATCAGATGCGGCATATTTAGCGTGAATGTACGATCGGAACTACATGTAGCTTGATCCCTTATAGCAAGGGTATGTAGGCAGCTCAGTTTTAGACTGAGTCCAGCTACACCGTACTTAAACAATATATTTGTTTAAGTGTTGAGTTTTGTACTGATTGGTGATTTAATTGTGTGGGAAATGCGTGCTGGTAGAATAAGTATTGTTCAGAAATGTTTTTCCCTGCAGGTTATGACTTTTAGCTTTTTGGGGAGTGTTAGAAAACAGCTGAAATGCTGCCGAAATTTTTAATAAATTTCCGGCAGTAAAGGAAACCTTTCGGTCTGTTGGTTCTTACCCTTTTAAAATTTTGTTTAGCGGATTTTCACGACTGCTTGTGGCTTAGTAGCAACATTAAGTCACGCAGACAGGATCCAAGCGGGTCGGATCCTGTCACTTAAGTAGAGCCTTAGCCCCACTAGACCAAGGAATTGTGGTTTAAGCCCAAACTCTTTTACTATCATTCTAGCCTCTCTTTTCTACACTCTGTGGAAAGCGAGGAACAAATTTTTTTTTGAAGAAAAATGGAAAATAGACCAGGTTATCTCAGCTTTTGAAAAATCGATGGAAGAGTTTAGTTTTGCTTTGGACAGTTTGGAGGGTAGGAACTGAGAGAATTTGGGAGGCTTGAGTACGAAGCAATGGATTTCAACCCAGCCTAGGTGGATTAAACCTCAGCTTGGGTGGACTAAGGTGAATATGGATGCAACCACAAAGAATTGGAGAAATGCTTTCGCCCTTATTGCGAGGGATAGCCGTGGCAAGCCCATCTTGGTGGCCTCCAAAACTATATGTTCCATCCATTCTAAAATGGCTGAAGGCATGGCTCTGAACTGGGCTATTAAGCTGATTCTTGAAAAGGGTTGTGATAAAGTCGAATGGGCTTGTGATGCCCAAGAGGTGGTTAACATAATTACTAACAGGGGAAGCAACCTTAACACCATAGAGGATTTACGAACAACCATACAGAGACTATCTTCCAAACAATGGACTATCGATTGGACCTCAAAAAGGCCAACAAAGTTGTGGATCTAATTGCAGCTTTATCTATTTCTTTTAACCTTAATTTCAATTTATGTGAGCTGGACTCAAATGATCTTCCCCTTGATTTGGCCTCGGTCATAGAAGCATAGGAGTCTCTGGATATTCTATAGTTTTTTTTTTTTTTTTTCAATGAAGTTCACAAAAAAAAAAATGTATTTTTCTGTAAATCTCAACAGTTTTATACATACATGTACTCTATTTAGGAAGAATGTCAATTTCTAAAACTTTTTAGAAAATGTTGTTTTTTGTCAAATATATAATAAAAATAAAAATAGTTTTTTTTTTCTTCCAAATATATAGTAAAAATGGAGATGTAATAACTGAGCATGTATGCATATAGTCATATAGAGTAACCAAAATATGTTTAAGCTTGAAATTGAAGAAATAATTCAATAGTTCATTGATGTTTTGTAAAACGAATGGATAATGAACAATAGGTTTGATACATATATAAGAGTCCTAAGTGAAATAGAGAAGTTTTACATAAGGAAATATAATAAAAGAATAATAATAGATAATATTATACCTTTAATAGAGAGTTTTATAAGGAATTATCTGTTGCATAATTTGGACTGATTGGATGATAGTGGATCTCTGTCAATCCTTGCAATCTTGGATGAGTTTGTGTTCATTCTGAGTTTTGCATATATACTTCTCTGATAGAGCTGGCAATTCGCTAGTCATGTTCATATCAAGCTGTTTATTAATTGTGTTGAAATTGCTCAATTTTAACGGTTATCTATTATTATCCGTGTTAAATGGATTGATTTGTTTAATCTTTTTTTAATAAAATATTATTACTTTTATATTATTTTATTATTTATATGAAAATATATATATTTATTATTATTTTATTTATTAATCTAACTTATTCGTAATATTTATGTCAATTTTGAATTAAACGGATTAACATATTAGTGATCTATTTATAATCGTGTCAACCTTAATAAATTAATTAGTAATCGTTTTTGAATACATTCTTAGGTTTAAATTGTCAATTCTCTCGAATAAACCACTCCCAAACCCATTTGCCGCCACAAAGTGGTCGGTTATCCCAGATTTAATTGCCAATCTGTGGCCAGTCAGTAACCCGTGAAATTTTATGCCGTGCAGGCCCTAATGTTGATAGGCCTAAGACCCAAACTCAAGTTCATAGAGTTTGTTTTTTTTGTAGAACAGATTCTATTGATAGGCCTAAGACCCTAATTGCCAATCTATTTTGTTTTTTTTGTTACAAAATTAATTAGACTAATCAAAACGGGTGCTTACTACTTAGATAGAGTCCTGTAACAATGTAATTCTTATGTAGATGATATTATTTATCTATCAAATTCGTTTGATTTTTTATTTATTTTTAAATCAAAAGCGAGGACTGCTCAAAATTAAAGAAACTACAGAAACAAATAATCCACTTTTGATTCTTGTTTGTTCCGTTGGTTCCTAGAACTGGAAATCGGGTGGCTCGTTTTTGGAATTTTATGAGGGAGGATGAGGCTGGACATTGAATTTCATTTTATAGTGGTTTTTTTTTTTGGTATTTAAGTATGGATAATTTAGCAAAAAATTAAAAAAATTAAAAAACTCAGTAATAGTAATTTAATGAAGTGATCCTTATGTTGAGGAATAATGCTCTTTGTATTCTTTCAAATAATTAATTACTTAGAAAAGAATCTTGGTTCAGAATGCGGGCATGCAATTTGAATAGTAGTACTGTTTAATGTGTACGTAGCTAACGAGGCAAGGAATATATGTTTTTTCTTTTATTTTGGTAAATATTAGCAAAGAATAAAATGAAATTGCATGTCATAAAACTTTTGAAGGAATGTCAGGAATAAACATATCACAAGCGCACAGTATATCTATACTATATAATTAGAGACGTATATTTAATTTATCAAACATAAGTAGTTTTCCAAAGAACAATCAAACAGAAGTAGTATCGCACGAACAAAAATACATTTACAGATTTACCACAAAAATAAAAATAAACAAGGGCATTTACAGCTCAACAAAAGGTATGTTTGTTTTTAACATGAATTTTTTTATATGTAAATGTTGGTGGATGATGTGGTTTATAAAATCACTTATTATCAAATACATAACAATATTTAATATTTATGTAAAATTTATATATTAAAATTTATCGTCATGTAATGTTGCGTGAGAGCTGTGTTCAAAACTCTGACATTGTGTTTGGATTGATGGAATAGGATAGCAAAAAACTTGTTTGATGTATTGTTAAAAATAGGAGAAAATGAAAAGAAAGGAGAATGAGGAAAAATATGCTGCCTAATTTATAAAATTTGTTTTTTTTCCAAATTTGACAAGAAATGGAAATAAAGAAAAATAACCTTAATAAATTTTTAGTATACAAAATTACATTTTTTATATGTTTATTAAAAGTACAAAAAAAAAAGTTTATATAAGGGTATTTTTATAAATAATAAAATAAATACACTTTAGTATTCTGTAGTTTGCTAAACTTGCACATTAAGCCTTTAAATTTCAAATGTATCACATTAAGCTTCAAATTTACATTATATGCCACATTAGGCCTTCAAGAGTCAAGTGTATCACATTAAGCCTTCAATTTACATTTTATGTTACATTAGGCCTTCAAATTTCAAGTGTATTACATTAATCTTTCAATTTATATTTTATGTCACAATAAATAATTAATATACTTTAAAAAATTTTAGAATTTTTATTTATTTTTAAATAAAAAGCACTACAATTAATTTTATCATTTAATACTTTCTACTTTGTAAAAAATTACAATTTCGTTGAATTAAATTAAATTTTATAGAATCTGTTAAATGCAGTATAATAACTCTAAATTTTTTTCCTTTTACCAATTTTCTAAAATATTTAAAAAATTATTTTTTATTCCTCTAAAAAAATTCATCCTAAAATAAATAAAAAAATTCATGATGAAAAAATATAGTATAAAAAAATTTATGATAATTTTTTTTAGCAATTTAGGATGAAAAAAAAAAGTTTTAGATGAAAAAAAAAAATTTAATGATTTTTTATTTATATTTTTGAAAATTGGAAAAAAAAATATATATTAGAGACTTAATGTATTACATTTGAAAATTTTAGGGCCTAATATGACATATAATATAAATTCAAAGCTTAATGTGATACACTTGAAACTTGAGGGTCTAATATTACATAAAATGTAAGTTAGAGGTTTAATGTGTAACATTTGAAACTTGAAAGCCTAATGTGCAAGTTTATCAAACTACATGGTACTAAAGTGTATTTATTCCTTATTTTTATACTTTTTTTTCTTTTTTTTTTTCCTTTCCATTAGTAATCATCCAAATAACAACTATAAAAAGCCTTTTACTTTCTTTTCTTTTCATTTCCTTTCTTATCTTTTTTTTTCCCTCTCTTTTAATCCAAACATAGTGTAAAAGAAAAACTTAAATAGACTGAATACATTCTAGTCGCATTCGCGAAGGAAAGAACCTTCGTTTGAGAGCTGTATGATCGAGGTTTGTGTTGAAAGATATATAATCGAGGTCTGTGTTGAGGAATAAAGAAAAAAAAGTTGTTTTGTTTGACAATCCAAACTGAGCCAAACTTATCCGAAACAAAGTGTCTGACACTAACAATCTGAGACAAGGTGTCCAATCCCAACAAGTCCAAGATAAAGCGTTCTAGACAAAATCACTGAATACTAAAACACGCCTCAGTGCATATGCAAGCAAATACATGGATGTTCGAGACTAGTTGCAGACTTTAAGTACAAACCAACTCTGAAGAATTGTCAAGTTATTCACTCAATCATATTGAGTTGAGCACAGTCGAAGCCAGATGCTCATGTTATGATGTGCACTCGACCAAAGTTTTATGCTCGGACTCATTCATGTCCGAGCATACTATGTTTGTTCAAATGGTTCGACTAAGACAATATCAAAATGGAAAAAGATTGTCAGAACACAAATTCAGACAAAGGTGTGCAGCTGTGAAAAACCCGAAAGAGAAATATTTCAGGATAAGGCTTCGTAAAATAAAAAATGTCTCCATTTTAGGCAACTACAATTGTTTTCAATAATCCTAAGAAAATGTTTACTTTCAGGCTTGTAGGTTGATCTTATTCATATGGATTTCAAAATATATTTATCTTACTTTAATACAATGTAATTTTTCGATAAAATACTGAAAAATAAAATGAATACAATCTTGAAGCTGCTCTATTTGAAGTCCATTTTTTATGTTCTTATTTGCTCAAACTCAAGAGCACTTGTGTGAAGAACAGAAAATATATTCTCTTTTGTTCTTCTATTTTCATTCTCAACCACACATCAAGCAAAGAAAAATGAAAACTAACACTTCTATTTGATAGGCTCTTGGTCACAATACGAAAACTTAACAGGGAATAATAGTCAAAATTGTCCAGGTTAGCAAAAGTGTGTGTGTATATATATATACACACTAGCGATAGAACTCTATTTCATTTTAAGTAAAATAAAACTATATAAATGATGGATAGAGACGAATACTTGAAAAATGAAAAAAAAAGTCTGGATTCAAATTCTAATTGACGTGCGAACAAAATAAATTAAATAACTTATGTATAACTTACAAAAAATTTATACAAAATTTTTAGAAAAGAATTCTAATTATTTATGCTTAATATATTATTTTTTACAAAAATGATTAATTTAAAATGGTGGATTTTCTCCATTAATTCATTTGTAAACATCGATAAGTGTGTGATACACATGATATCCCGCGCTAGATAAAAGTATTAAAATATTTGATGAAGAATAGCTGGAATATATTCATTTACTAAATAAAGTAATTAAAGCAATGTATAGAATAACAAAAGGAAAGAGCCATCTTCATTAAGAAAACAAGATTTGGCAAAACCCTAAACCCCTACATTTTAAACCATATAACATGGTCAACGCTAATGGTAATTGATGCGAATATGAACATTAACGGAACATATATATCTGATATATAGATTTTTATTTTTATTTTTTTGTTGTTGCTAAGAAATATATATCTGATATAGTTTCCTACGTGGAGTATTTGTATGATATATAGTAGCATCTTTAATTTGAATGTACATTGTGAAAATTACATGCCACATACAAAATTGAGGCTCTGTCATGGCGAGTTTTCCTTAAAAACAAAATAATTTTCTTTTAATTTTTTTTCAAAGGAAAAAAAGCTAATAAAATATTTAATTGTTATAAATATAGAAATGCATATGAATATTACTAAAATGAATATTGATCTATAGTCCGAAGAAGTTTTATACAACTGGATCTTTATCCCAGTATTAGTAAACCTTGATTTTTATTGATCCATATAAAGAGAGATTATAAGATTATAGTACTATAATTAATTAATAAAGATACCATTATTTCTGCTCTATTTTTTCTTTGTCGATCTCTACGGTGCTAGCTTTTATTTTTATTTTTATATTTTTTACAAAAATAATAGCCATAAATAATTTTTTTTTTCATAATACCATTGAAGAACAATTTTAGAATTTGTTATATATTAATGTTACCTAGATATCAACACTATCAGTTTGCCACATAGACAATAATCCAAATTCATTATTGGAGATACCTTTACAATTGAAAAGTAAGTTTAGAATCGATTGTACATCTATGATACCTATAGTAAACATGTCAATTTCCATTCCACTTAAAAAACAATCCACATGCATCATTGAAAATTCTCTAACCAAAAGAGTAAAAGTTCCAATAAAATATTTTTTTGAGGGAAATTGGACTATACTTTAATACAAAATTGTGCCTAATTAAGAGAAAAAAGTGTATTCAATATATATGGATGTTAAAAAAACATGTATAGACTTTTTTAGTCACCGGTTTTTGTAAATTTTAATATATTTTTATAGAGTTTCTAAAAGTAAGGGACTTTGAGAGACTTTTATTTTTTAAAACAATAAAAGATAAATTTCATTCATCTCTGCTTCTCTCTACCAACTCTTGAACCTTTGATCTTGATGGTGTGAACTAACCACACTCAACCATCAGGACCAAAGAGGGCAGGTTATCTTTCATTTATCTCAAATCTTCTATTTATAGGCTCATACATGGACATATTTTACAAGAAATAATGGTATAAATCAATTATCCAATTAGTATTTAATGGTGGTTACATATGTTACAAGAGCTATACATTTGTTGGTATTAATCAATGATCCAATCAGTGATGTACCGATCTGACAGAGATTAGGGCCATTAGCATCGCGTATGGCTTTAATTCCTAGGAAGTATTGAAGTGGACCCAAAATCTTTTAAGGAGAATATCACAATCAGCTTCTGAATAAAACTAGTGAGCATTGAATTGTTGGAGCATGTAATTATAATATCGTCCACATAGAGTGACGACTGAAGAGTGATGCATAAAGAAAGATGAGTTCATCTTAGACCGAATGAACTCCTATAGGGGAGCCTGTTTCAATATAGATATTTATGAAGTTTGCACACATAAGTTTTGGTGTTTAGTGTCAACAAAACCTTAGGTTGTCGCATAAAAATTTCTTCCTTAAGCACCCTGTTCAAAAGCTCATTGTTTATGCCCAATTGTCTAATAGACCATCCTCTAAAACTTCAATATATTGATTTACACAAGTAGTTGAGGGTTTAATGACAGGGTTAAACGTTTTAGTAAAATCAGTACTTGGACATTGTTTAAAACATTTTGCAAATAGACAAGCTTGGTTTCTACTGACTGTTCCATCTGAATTTCGTTTCAACTTAAGAACCATTTGTTGCCAACGATGTTTATGGTATTGCTTAGAGGTTCGAGATGCCATGTCTGGTTTTTAAAGAAAGCTATGCATTCCTTTGTGATGGCTTGCTTCCAAAGAGGTGAAGATATATCTTGACTAAGAGTGTGAGGTTCTTCATTAGGTAATAGGTCTGTATAACATGAGTATATTTTCTTTTTGAATATACCACGTTGAGATCGGGTTATCATTTTATGGGTTGACTTATTTTCACGTAGACAATCAATTTGAGGCCGAAAGTGACTCGATCAGCTATAGGTAATTGAGAGACTTGATTTGGTGGAGTAGGTGGCAACGTGCACAAGTCAAATGAGACACAGGGAGATGGAGTTGATATGTGTTGTGGTACCTTGCATTTGATTAACTAACGTGTTAGAGAATTGCGTACCTTGATATTGTCCAATATTGGGTATCAGTGAAGTAATTTGACCACAAGGCAATTCCTCTATTGATGGAAGCTTGTGAATATGGAAGATTAGGTGGCTGACGTGTGAGAAGATTTATGGGTATGTGAGTCGAGGTAGTAGAGCCACTAATATTATCATTCTATGGATAAGATATTTCATTAAAAACTACAATTGGACTGACATATATTTTCCCTGTAACTAAGCTCATACATTGATACATTTATGCTTAGGATTATAGCCTGTGAAAATACACTTTTCAGTATGGAAAGAAAATTTAGAACTTCTGTAAGGTCTTAAGAAATGATAACACCCACAACCAAAAGTTTTCAAATAGGTAAAATCAATTCTTTTGTTGAAATTTTTTTTGAAAAGGAGATTTAAAGTGTCGAACTTTAGTTGGGACTCTATTTAGTAAAAACACAGACGTAGCACATGCATGCCACAAAAACTTAAAAGGTAACTTACTTTTGAGCAAGACGAGACAGTGCAGTCTTTGTGACATGTTTGTGTTTAGGGTCATTAAAAACTTTTTGAAGGGGTTGGTATTCACTTCCTCCATCTGATTGAAAAACTTTTTATTTTTTTATTTTTATTTTATTTTATGAAATTGATTTTCGACTAATTTGTTAAAAGTTAAAAATGTTGATGTAACTTCAGACTTTAATTTCATAGGGAAAATCCAAGAGAAACTAGAATAATCATCCACAAATAAAACATAATATTTATATCCATCATTAGACAATACTAGGAGAGAACCCCACACATCAAAAAAATTAATTCGAAAAGGGCTTTGCTAGCAGAAATTGAAAACTGAGCATAAAGTATGTGAATTTTCCCTAATTGACAGAATGTATAAAAATCATCAACAATTCTTGAAACAAATACTTTATTACATTGTCTAGCTATGAAATTTAAAATTTCTAAACTAGAGTGGCCAAGACAATGATGCCACAATTTATCAAACTAATAAAGCAGAACTAAAAGACTGATGTGCCTGAATAGGAGCAACTATTGGGGATCGGTTTGAGGTATTTTTCTAAAGGTGCCGCATGTAGAAGAAAGACCATGTACATCCCATCGTTAAGGGTTCCTTGCAACAACATTCTCTTCTACCTTGTCCTTTATATGGAGAAAACAATAATTAAACTCAACAACAATGTTATTGTTAGACGTTATGCGGGCAATGCTCAACATTTTTTTAAAGCTAATTTTCCATTAGAAATTGAACATAGGAGGAACTTGTAAGGGAGATTGACAAACCTTGACCGTTACATACAATGAGTCAGTCACTACCATTGCAATTTGTTTGTTTTTGTTTTGTGTTGTTTTTTTTTTTTAAATATTTCCTTAGTCATTGGTGACATGTTTGATAGCACCGCTATCCATCAACCATTCTGAAGTTACAGTCAACTATGGAGATGTATCATATAATGAAGTGCTATTGTTGGAATTTGGTCTGAATTCTCTATCAAACCTCTGATAGCATATCTGCAGTATGACCAGGTCTTTGAGAAATTTGCAAAACAAGGTTGATCCAAAATCATGACCTTTCCCACAGCCTCTCTCAGGAAAATAGAAGCTAATCAAAACCCAACGAGATGTGTCAAAATGGTGGCCAGAGTGGGAATATTCGTTAGGGTCGAAAAACGGGTTGTGTGACCCATGTATATGCAGTTAGGTATCCGACTAGAAGTTGAAGATGATGCTTACTCACATGCTTACATCATCTTTAAAATTTTTAATATATATCCTTCTTTTAAATAAAAACATAATAGTGGTTTTTAGTTGAAAAATTTCCCGTTTTTATTTATTCAAAAAGAGAGGAAAATTATATCTTATCTCGTATATATTCATAAATAAGAAAAGAGAGAGGGAAATGATGTTTTATCTCATTCATTGAGATGAATCACTACGCCAAAAACCCTAATAGGTGACGCAAAAACAACATCGCAAATTGTAAACGACGACGTAACTTCTTAGGTAGCAGAAACGATTGTCGTTGAAAGTGAAAATCATTCGCGATAGACAATATGGCGTCGCGAATATGAAAAATAGCGACGCATAAACATCGTCGCGATTATTTGTTTTGCATGACACTAATGCGTCTCTAATAATGAAACAATTACCGACGCATGATGTCGTAAAAAAATAGACAATTGGCGATGCATACGTTGCCACTTTAGGTTGATTTGGCGAATCAATTGGTGACTCATGCGTCGCCAATTATCCCCACAATTGGCGATGCATGCGTCACCAATTCTTCCCCCAAATGGTGACGCCTGCGTCTCCAATAGTTAGTTTTTCGCGACGAAACTTTGTCGCAAAATTTATCTAAATTGGCAATGCGTGCATATCTAATTGTCCATTTTTTGCAAAAATTATTTGTCGTTGATACCATTACTTGGCGCCGAAATTTGTCGTTAATTATTTAGGCCATTTTTTTTAAAACCACAGCAAATACCTATATAAGACGTCACTGAATAATTCTAATTTAATTGTATTGACAAATTAAACGATTTTTTTAATCTCATTTGAATATTTAATAAAAGTAATTTAAATGTATAAATATTATTAATTAAAATTAAACAAATTTAAATTTAATTATCTTTTATAAAATGATGAATGACTTATTGCAACTGATTAATTTAGTAAAAATGAGAATCAATTACTAATATATATAACAAATGAGAAAAGAAAAAGCATATATGTACAAATAATGTGAACAACAAAATTACAAGCATTTATATCTTTCCATAAATACAATATTTAAATGGAACATTGTTTTTGTCGCCTAAAATTATATATATAAACGGAAATATGATATCTTACTATGGTATGAACAGGAGAAAAGCAGCTGTCCATTCTGCTCTAAAATTGTCGACGTACTGCTAAGTCCAAACACTATATTGGAATTGCACATGCATACCAAACAAGTAGTTCAAATATGTATTAACTAATAATATCAATTCTTATTGAGTGTAAAAATGTTTTAATTATTACCATGTCCACAAAATTTTCTCGAGTAACATTATTTACTATGATGTCTCACATGATCATCATCACATAATACCCGCATTCGATATTTCCTGGTTGTTTTATCGTCTATACAAAAATGATACAAGAAAACAAGTTAATCATTATTTTAAATAGCTAAGTAGTTTTTTTTTTCCACATACATTTAAAGTGTATTTAGATATATCTTATTTATTTATGTATACAAATCTTATTTATGTACCTTTGTTTTAGGTCATCTAAGCTTTTCGTACTTCACTTTTTTTTGTCCGTCAGATGTACGGTTCTAAGACAAATACATTCTATATGTACATTATTATGCATACATTATATATATCACCAGAAATAATATCAGCAATAAATATTAATTATTAAATTTTATTAATAATCATCCATATATATAGTTAATTATGCATACTTACCTATCCAACAAACCCTTGAAGTCGGCCATTCTCTAACGGTTGTTTTTCGGAAGCGCATCATGAAACCATGTGACTACTAAGTATGGGTCAACAACACCTAACATCCAATGGTCACTACAAAAATTAATTACAAACTGAAATTATGTTTACGCGTACATAATTAGTAAAACTCAAATAATAATAATATTATTAGAAAACCTATAGTACCTTGACCAATACAGAAAAAACCATAGTTGACCCTTTTATGCATCTCTCCATCGCAACAAAATTTTCAATTCTTGGTCATCGAGATTTCTCCTTTCTACATTGGCTATATCATCAAGGAGTATAAAACAATATTTCCCTAGTTGTTCACAGATCAGTCGGGAATGTAAATGCCTAAGCAGTTAATTATCATTTACATAATTAGTTGTATGTAACAAAATGATAGTAATAAAACTTTAAGTAATTAATGCAATAAATTTGGAATTATGTACCTTATGTAGAACAAAATGCAAGATTATTGCAACTCTTGCATGTAACAAAAATCTTGGATATCTTTCTTCAAAATTGATATCCACACTTCATAGCCCATAACCACCAGTGGCAATGAAGTCATCCACAAGTGATAAATGTCGTAATGGTCGATTAGCCTAAACAACTCTATAAGTGGAGAGCTAAGTTGTAATGAGCCGGCATCCTCAAATTTAGCATTAGCATTTGTTAACTCGGCCTTTACTGGTGTAGGCCTTTGGGACCTATGTGAGCCACTTGATCTGGTTGCAACCACTTGTTTTCCCTTTGATGTTTCCTATTCCCATATTCCTACAAGCAAAATAAAAAACATGTTAGTATCACCAAAAACATAAAATATCTATCCAAACACTTTTCAATTTGAATATATCATATTATATACCTCATTGGATGGCAGAATAATAAGTTTTCGGGGCCACGTCACGAATGCCCTTTCTGCCTCTTTAACATATACCATGTCGAATGAAGGTACAAGTAACAACGCAGCCAGATCAATTGCTTCGTTCACAGAGAATGTTAGAGTCTCTGTTCCTAATTCTACACCATGACAAATCGAACTATAGGCTGTTAAAATGCCAGTTGCCACAATGTTATCTCTTGTCCCTTCTGCAAGCTCACATAGAATGTCCTGAATTTCAAACTCATGTTAGAAAATGTCAAATAGTTATAATAATAAATATTACTAATATATAGTAAGAATTTAATAGTGGTACACATACCTCATGATGTACAGATGTAAGATCACTAGGGGAAACAAGCTGAGTACCTCATGTGTAGGTGACTACGGTGGTAGGTCAAACCTACATGTAGCAGCGAGATCAAATACGTCGTCCACTATCCCTTTCTTCCGCACAACATCAAACAAACTACTCAAAATCTGCTCCAATTTTTCTATCCTGGAATTTTGGGTATGGATCTTTGCATCTACATTGGCTTTTTTTTTTTGTGCTTCGCCACGATGTTTTGAAATAATTATTGACCGTGAACCCTTTTCCCTTTCCTCAAAGCCGACCAGGATACTCCTCGAACCCGTGAGCTTGTATAAGTACATCGTTTGGAGAAAATGCATCAAGAATGCCTTGAGTGACATTTTTCTTCAGAGCATGCTACAAAAAACAATGAGTTGGAATAAAATTATAGCATGAACAATTGCTTATATTTAATATATGACCACTAATTTGGGGTATAGAACTCACAATGTTTTCAACAATGGACTCAACTTCCAGGTTGTCTACCCATCCATCTTTCTTGGTTCTTGTGTGTATCCAAAGCTTTTCGCGCTCGATCGCTTCGGTGGTGCCTCTTTCAGATTGTTGCAAATTTAGACATATTTCTAAATGTGACCAACTTAAAATTTAAAAAACTTAATCTTAATGTGTATATATATAATACGTACCAAGTCCGCCTCTAACTGTGGATATCCCTTATTGCCAAGTCGATGGGGATATTTGTTCCCTCGTCGTTTTTTAGATCGATCTGCACTTAAGTTCAATAAATATTGACATCGTATATTTTAGGATGAATTGGTGTTATATAAAATATTTAACACATGCATAATTAAAACATATATGCAAAACAATATAATGTTTTTACCTTGAAATTTTCACCAAGCCTCTGGTTGAGAAATGTATCACAATATTCTTGCGTGATGAATTTATACTTGTGAGTAGGTGGGTACTTGAAGTGATCCAGTTTTGTCAAGTATGGGGTCACATACTTCTCATACAACATGTGCTTAAACCTCCTTCACTTCCCAGCACAATCTCTAAGAGTCTGGTATTTTAGAGAGTCATCATTGCGTGAATAACTCTATAACAACATCAATGTTAGTATTTAGTAAATAACAAAGTAATGTAATTGGGTTTAAGTTATAATACCTATATTGCTACCCAGAGGTTATCTTTCAATGCAGGAGACACATCGTTCCAGCTTTTAATGCAAATCGGTATCGTGGAACGAGTGAGTGAGCCCTCCAAATTGTTCATCTTCACAGCTTGCTTGTTTAGTGGAGCTCCATGCTCATTATATTGTAGTTGCAACTACTTTGCATCGGCCACCTTTCTAAAGTCTATTAATGTTGTAGGTCCTCGACCTTTCCGCTTAAGAAGTGGAACACTTGGACCGGCGTCATCATTGGCAGATGAAGGCTTATAGGGAAGAATAACAATATCCTCCTCGGGTGGATCCATTAATCTGTAACACACAACACAGTCACAAAAACAAAATATATCATGACTACTAACTTTAATTAAGTTTAATTAAACTTTGTGTACATTTCAAAGGACCCTAACATCACTAATATGCATGCTTTGTTAAACAGTCATAATTTCAATGCGTCGCCTAATATATATATATATATTTGAATGGTCTCAATGCGTCGCCTATTACTTATCCTAATGTGTCGCCTAATACTTTTATTTTTATACGGTCCTAATGCGTTGCCTATTGCTTATATTTTTTTATGGTCGTAATGCGTCGCCTATTGCTTATATTTTTGAATGGTCCTAATGCGTCACCAAAAAATAATATAGATTTTCCTATATATATTATGAAAAGCATAATATGAAGAAAAAAAAATTTAATGTTCACCTATCAACAAATAAATGAATGCATATTTTGCATGTCATAATTGAGGACCGGCACATGAGAATAAAGTAATCATCAAGATCCGCATATTAGACAAAATTGAATTTTAGGCACATGAGAACAAATTCATGTCACAATTATCTATTGAAACAACAAAATCATGGGACTTCAAACAACAAAAAATGTAGAAAAAAAACATTTATAGAAAAAATAAACGTGTATTATACATAATCCGACAGCAAAGGCATGCCATATTGAAACAACAATAAATGTATACATATTTATAAATTTACAATGTTTATAATTAAATGTTTACTATGCCCTAATAGATTATACAATGTCCCAATAGATTATGCATAAATGGTTTACAATTAAAAGTATAGATTATACATAGGCCAAAAATATTCATTACTAATAAATATAAATATTTTACAATCACCTATCGTTACTAATAATAATACTAACATAATTTATAAAAACATATATCATATAACATTCATAAATGTATAAAAACAACAACAAAACAATCATATTAAACATAATCACCATTCGTCTAACCTAATGTATCCATTTTCTGCACACACAAAAAAGGCTATAAACATACTCGAGTCTAGCGGCGGCTTGTAGGAAAATGAGCAGTCGTGTCCCATGGCAGCGTGTAGGAAGAATTACCCTATGCATCCGGTGGCAGTGTGTAAGAAAGTACCCAACAGTCAGGCGGCAGCATGTATGAAGAAAGACACTCGAGTCCGACGGCGACGTGTATGAAGAAATACACTTGGGTCTCGACAACGACATGTATGAAGAAATACCTGAGGGTCCGGCGAGGGGTGTAGGAAAATATACACATGGTGGCGGCAGGTTTGAGAGAATGAAAAATTAATTTTTTGAATGTTACCAATGTATTTTTTGGGTTTTAGGGGGGAGGGGGGGAATAAATTTGAGTTTGTGGGAATTAATCCTATCATTAATTTCACAATTAGCGACTCAAAGTGTCGTCCCCAATAGATGTTGCACTATTGATGATGCAGGCGTCGCTAAAGGCCTTTAGCGACACCAGCGTCTCCAATGTTGAGGTCCCAATTTTTTTTTTCCTTTTTTTTCTATAATTTATAAATATATTTTAAATTTGTATAAGTTAAATTTTATAATTTTGTAGTATGTATAGTAAATGAAATTTATATATATTAAATAGAAAATATTTAGATAGATAGTAAATATATATTAAATATTTAAATTATATAATTGCATATTATTTATAGTAAATGAGATATATATATATATATTAAACATATTAATATTTTAAACATATTAAATTTTAAATATATAACTATATAAATATGAATTTATTTATAAATAAATAGCTTTTAGTAATATCATGGATCGGTAAAATGGGTTTTAGCGACTTGAAGTGTCGCCAATGCATCTAGTAATGGAGACAGATAGCGTCGCTAAAAGCGCTTTTAGTGACGCCACCAATTGCCACTTTATGATATATATTTATAAATAAATTTATTTTAGCAATGCCAAGCATTGCTAATTTTTAATAATGGCAATGGATAGCGTCGCTAAAATAACTTGCCACTATACATATATATATTAAGACTAAAAAGAGCTTACTTGAGTTAATAAATTTATATAATTAATTAGTATATATATATATTTAAATATGTCTATATATAAGGATGAATTTTAAATTATATATAGTAAATGAAAATTATATATATAGAACATATTAAATATTATATGTATGAAGAATTGAATAATTCATATCCATATCCCTTCATAATCATCATGAAGATAAACTTTTTCAGAGTTTTTATCACTATTAACATCAATGTCGTCATCCACACAGGGTAGATAATCGGAAAACGGGTTATGATCCATCGTAGTGTCTTCGTTGTTGTCTTGTTCAACATTAACAAATACATTGTGCTGTGGTGGAGCTAGAACTACCGACCAACGTGGATCCAGTTGATCTTCAATGTAGAAACCTAAATCATCAGTTTTCACACCGGTACTGCTGTCAACCCATTCACACATGAAAACAGTGATGCGGAAACAAACGTAATTGAAATCCCAAATTTCTCTTACTTTACCATAGTAAGTCATATCTGCTAAAATAGGATTATTGTCCTTTGCAGTTGCATAATGCATACCTTGAGCTACTATCTTGACTCCATTTTTTTGTGTGACATATTTATTGTCCCTTTCCACGGTGTTGAAACGAACCTCTTTAATGACATAACATTCGTGCTTCGTTACCACCCATTTAGGACCATGTGCAATCCACCTCAATGTTTCATCCACATTACAAATCGGTTGACATTGCTCGGTGTCAACCTATTAACATCATAAATTGAAAGTAATTAGCAAATCGAGGAGTAGTAAATAAATTGTGTCCACTTTTAACATGCACCAAATATGATTCCACACCTTATCACGCAGTCAATACATAAATGTGCGGTTGCGTTTGTCTTGAATCCATTTTGCCATTTTTCCTCTATTTTTTTTATAGGCTTTTAATGCTTCCAAATGAAAACTGCCAATACAAAAAAACAAAATATTAAAATTGTATTATGTGAGTGCATGCAATAGATAGTGCAATTACAATAAAACTTCATACCTTCTATATGGCTCCACCTCTAGGGAATTTGAAAGAACGGTCATATGGACTTGCTCCCAAAACTTTTGACCAATTTGTTGCATCTTTCCACCTTTAATAAGGGCACCGACATCATCATTGTCATTCAGCCTTTGATATCTGCCAATAGGGTTTCCAATTGCACCTAACCCTCGTTGGTACTAACTACAAAACTCAATTGCTTCTTCAACTATATAACTCTCAACGATGCAACCTTCTAGACGATTTTTGTTGCAAACATAACTCTTCAATATTTTCATGTACCTCTCGAATGGGTACATCCATCTGAAATGCATTGGTCTACAAATTGAACTTCTAGTACAAGGTGCATAGTTAAATGGACCATTACATCAAAAAAAGATGGAGGAGAGAACTTCTCCAGCATGCACAGAGGTCTCACAATATCACTCTGTATGGCATCAATGGATGCAGTCTCGATTGATTTTTTACATATTGAATTAAAGGAAAAACAAAATCAAGGAATTGCAGTTCGCAGGTTTTTAAGAAGCACCAGCCGTATTGCAAGAGGTAATAGTTGCTGCATCAACATGTGATTATCATGGGATTCATCCCCACCATCTTCAAGTCTTCCATTCTCACAATATTCTGAAAATTTGATAAATAACCATCAGGAACTTTTAGCTCTGTCAAACAGCGATAAAATAGTTTTTTTTCTTGTTTGGATAATGTATAAGATGCAGCGGAAAAAAAGTTTGTGCTCCATGAACCAAAGGGGCCAATTCAAGCCGCAGGCCCATCTCCACTAAATCCAGCCGAGCATTTATTCCATTTTTCGTCTTATCTCCAATATTAAGCAATGTACATACTATGTTTCCACATACATTTTTCTCAATATGCATCACATCCAAGTTGTGTCGTATATAGAGATATTTCCAGTACTCTAAGTCAAAAAATATTGACTTCTTTCTTCGACAGTGTTCAACGTCATCTCTGCATAAATTTGTACCTCTATCTGTGTCGCCAAAAGTATAAGCATTAAGCTTTTCCAATATTTCCTCTACATTTAATGGTATGGGAGGCTCTCCAAATTCTTAAAACCCATTGAAAGCCTTTTTTTGCTTTCTGTACAGATGATTATGAGGAAGGAATCTTCTATGTCCAACAAAACTCATTTTCTTACCATTGTGCAAGCGATGAGCAAAAGTGTTCTTGCTACAAATTAGACATGCATGGTATCCCTTTGTTGAATGACCGGCCAAGTTGGCAATAAGAGGGAAAAATAGCTTTATCATCCATAGCAACACTGCCCTTAAAGTGAATTCCTCTCGACGATAAGCATCAAAAGCTTTAATGCCCTCGTCCTACGACTTTTTCAAGTCTTCAATATAAGACTCCAAGTATACATCGATATGGTTGGTAGTCTGTTTAGGTCCAGATATTAGAAGAGTCAACATCATGAATTTTCCCTTCATGCACGACCGAGGAAGATTATACACAACAGTGATTACATGCCAAACACTATAGACACTACTCTGTAAACTGTGTGGGTTCATTTCATCGGCAATAATACCAAGTCTTAGATTTCTATCATTTGCTGCGAAGTCTAGCCAAAAATGGTCAACCAGTTTCCAAGCTGGAAAATCCGCTGGGTGCTGCATTTTGCCTCTTACAGTCTTTCTCTCATTTGCATGCCATGACAAATTCTTAGCGGTTGAAACATTGTGGAACATTCTTCTAAAATGTGGAATCAGTGGAAAATACCATAAAACCTTAGATGGAATTTTTATAATAGTGTTATCTTCTCCAATTTTCCATCTGAATGATCCATATTTAGGACATAACATCAGATTCGCATACAGTTTTCTAAACAAAATACAATTTTTGGGGCATGCTTGTATCTTCTCATATTTCATTTCGAACACATTTAGAGTTTTTTAAC
Source organism: Ochetophila trinervis (assembly GCA_003254975.1). Classification (NCBI taxonomy): domain Eukaryota; kingdom Viridiplantae; phylum Streptophyta; class Magnoliopsida; order Rosales; family Rhamnaceae; genus Ochetophila; species Ochetophila trinervis. The sequence continues at coordinate 264,040 of QANX01000168.1, forward strand.
ATTATAAATATATGTTGGCAAAACATTTTCACGTGGTAGCATCTTAGATAACAACTTCAGCAGTGCATCAAAGCTCTTGTCCCATATCTTCCCTTCAAGTTTTATAATTTGACAACAGCTGATAACTTGGTAAAATTAGTGCATCCTGGGAACAAATGTTTCTATGCCTCTTCCAACAGACATGCAAATTAATCATAATTTTTTGGAATATCGGTGTCAATATTATCAAAGGCATCATGAGTCATTTCAATGTTGTTGTATGCCACATCTTCTTCACTATCACTGTCATCTTCATCAAACTCTAAATCTCGATTAACAAATTGTGAAGACGCCTCGCCACCAAACTCGTAGGATTCACCTTGCCAAATCCATTGCTTGTAATTGCTATCAAATCCGTTCCAATATATTTGACCTTTTTTATGTCCTTTAGCAATGTCATATTGCCACATTTCATGCAAGGACACCGAACATCATTACAATCACTTGCATTTTTTTCCGTGAACTCTAAAAATTTGTCCACACCTTTGGCAAAACATGTGGATCGTCTATCTAAATATATCCATGACTTATCAATTCCACAATATATTATTTGAGTAATTAATGCAGTAATCTTAGTATTGCATCAACATATAAGAGTAACCAAAAAAGAAAATAAATTACAAAACAAAAACATTTACGTGCATGAATAATAAGGATAATAAATGGCAATATATACGATCAAACTTCTAGCGAAATTATGCAATATACTATAAATACTGCTTAATTATATGTGTAAATTAAACTTACTTGCAATGTGTAACTTGGTCGAGTTTGTTTTCAGCTTCGTATGATGATTCTGCATATAGGAAAAATTAATAATCGAGAACAAAAAGTCACTTAAGAACGTAAAATATAAATATAATTTATTGCAAATATAAAGATGTGGATGGCGAAATTAAATGAGGCATTCAATTCAAGTTGGTAGACAAATCATTGACCAATTTGAATTTAAACACTTTTTGTGACGATCTTCGTCACCTTTTCCATTAAAAGACACAAGAATTTGGTGACGCCAACATCGCTAATTTATAGATTTAGCGACGTTTGCGTCGCATTTTTTTGAATTATTTACACACTCGCGTTGCTAAATAAGTATTTTATGTTCTTCGTATGTGTGATCTTGTACATATATAAATTAAAGTTTAAATGTTTCAATAATAAACTTTATTAAAACTACTTCAAATAAACTGATCATTTAGAAACTGTAGTAGTTTGATGGTCAATATAATTTAATTATTTTATTGAAGCTTGTTTATTGAATTAATGTAATATTGTTTATTGAACATATTTATATATATATATGATCGTTCATTGAATAACATTAATAATATATATCTTAAATATTATTTATTATTGTTTTTTTTGGTGAATAAATTAAGGCTTCTGATCTATATATGTGTGTGTGTGTGTGCGCGCGCACTCAANAATATACATATATATATATATATGGAATATACATATATAAACAAAACCAATATCCGACGGAATATATAAAATATTTTTATTGATATTACACAACAGNGATATTACACAGGTTTACATAAATTCTCCATATGCATCTCGAAAATTAATTGAAAAATGACAGAGTGAGCATACTATGGTGAGCGTTGTCCAAATATTAATTGATTGTCGTTCTTTGACACTTGGACTTGAAATTGTAGTGTACTAACAATGAAACATTTAATCTTTAGATAGGTGAACTACTGGAGGCAATATATCTACGATTTGTAGTGGGTCGAACACTTAAAAGAACGTAAAGATCATAAATATTTCATCATTTGCTTTTATTTTGAAATAGTATCAGCTAAGAGATAAACCAAAAATAATATCTAAAGAAATAAAATAAAAATTGCATCATTCAATACATGCATAGTTGGATTTTTTTTCCTTTCCTCGAATAATATTTCATTATTTCTTTTTATTTTGAAATAATTTCAGCAGAATAATTTGGGATTACATCTGAAACTATTTCAAAATANTTTTATTTTGAAATAGCAGAATAATTTGGGATTACATCTGAAACTATTTCAAAATAAAAGGAAGAAATATGTATATGTATATGTATATGTATATGTATATGTATATAAAAGAAAGAACCAAATCATGAAGGGTGGATTGTTAATGTAAGGATGTGTCTATTTATAGATAGAGAATGGTAAGTGCAAATTAAATGTTAGTATGTGCGAATTAATTACCAAGCATGCATCGCAGAAATTAGCGACACTGAGGTTATTGGAGACACTTGCGTCGCTAAATTAGAGGTATTTAGTGATGCAAGCATCACCAATTTAGAGATTAGCAACGCAAGCGTCGTTAAATAAATTACCTGCACTTTTATTAACACAGAGGTTATTTGCGACGCTAGGGTCGCTAAATTAGAGGTATTTAGCGACTCTAATTTAGCGACACAAGCGTCGTCAATTTAGAGATTTAGAAACAAAAGTCACTAAATAAATTACCTGCACTTTATTAACAGTATGTACTTCAATGTTACTTGAACTTTATTAAAAAGACTTCAATGTTATAAATAAACTGAACGATCTTTAACAAATATGATTTTATCGATGACACAATATAATTTAACTATTTTATTAAATATTGTAATTTAGTGAATTAGTTTATGTAATGTTTATTGAACATATATGTTAATCCAATAATAATAAAANATTATTTATTATTGTTTTTCTTTTTTTGGTGAATAAATTAAGGCTTCTGATATATATATATATATATATGTGTGTGTGTGTGTGTGTGTGTGTGTGTGCGCTAAAAGAATATACATAGATATATATAAATGGAATATACATATATATACAAAAAAAATATCCAACGAAATACACCTAGCTTGGACATGCATTCATTGTAAGAACAATGAAACATTTGATCTTGAGTTTGGTGAATTACCAGAGGCACATAGATTGACGATTTGTAGTGGTCAAACACCTCAAAAAGCGTCAAGATAGTGTTTGCTTCTATTTTGAAAGAGTATTAGCTAAGAGATAAACCAAAAAGAATATCTAACAAAATAATTTTATTTTTTTGCATTATACATTTCCAACAATATATTCATCATATTGACCTGTTTCTCTTCAATCCTAGTTTACCGAAGATAGTTGTTTTTGCAATCCAGCTTTGACCTCCCTCTAAAGACCAAAACATGAAACCTTTGGTATTTAGGTAGGTGAAATACCTGAGGCGTATGGATCGAGAGAGCAATGGTCAAGAATATTTTAACATTTTCTTCTATTTTGAAATAGTATCAGCTAAATCAAAAACAAAAAGATGATAGAATATTTATGCATATTTGTGAATTTTTTTTCCTTTTTTCTAATGAATGTTTCTTTTACAATAATAGATGATACTCTTTCAATATAGAGTACGTATTTATAGATAGAGAATGGTAGGTGTGAATTGATTATTTTGGTATTGTGAAATAATTGTGATAGGTGTGAATTAATTTTTAACGTTATGTGAATTAAATACCTGCAATTGGGGACACTAGCATAGCATTTTTTGCAAAATTTGTACAATCATTGGCGAAATGAGCATCACTTTTTCTCAAATTGACGACACAATTTGAGAAAAAGGGACGCTCGTGTTGCCAATTTGAGAAAATGTTACGTTGGAGAAAAGGAGACACTTGTGTCACCAATTATAGGTAATAGGCGACACCAGCGTCGCTAATAATGTCAATTTTATCTTCTTTCATTGCAAATTTTTTTTGCCGCGTAAAGTTTTCATGACAATGCTAAACATTTGTCGCTAAATGTATTTTAGGTGTTGATAAATACGTTTCGCACCTAATTAATTAGTGACATATTACGTTTATGTGTTGCAAAATGTTTTAGCGCATAGATTTTTGGCGACATATGCAGAATATGTGTTGCAGAATCTATTTAGCGATCAAATATTTTGCAACACTTGTCCAATGAGTGTCGCCGAATGTGTTTGACACGTAAATTTTTTGCGACACTCTTCGAATGCATGTTGTGAAATGTATTTGGCGGGTAGATTTTTCATGACACTTGTCAAATGCGTGTCGCTGAATCTTTTTCGCGCTGCCGACGAAACATTTTGGCGACATTTTTGTGTCATTGTTTTGTTCAAATAATGACGACGCAATTTTTGTTTTGCTTCTCGCATTTGGTGTCGTCTATTGACGATTTTGGCATAGTGAATGGAAATGAAAATTGAAATTTTCTAGTGTCTCATAATTGGAATTTTTGTTGTGTTATGCAATTTTTTGTTTTTATCAAGATAATTTCTTCAACCCATTTCTATAATATTATAGTATTGTCTACATCGTATGTTAGAAAAATCTATGATTTTAATGATTCTTATATCTTGGAAATCCAAGTAGAGTAGAGCATGATACTTTTAATAACAAATCACCTATGTGAGTGTCAAAAGAAGGGGCGTTTCTATGAGAATTGTAAGTTTAATTCTGTAGAGCACTCATGAATTCCAAGAGTTGTTCAGAGCCAAAATGAACACAACCATTAGAACCAAATTTGTCCGCAAAGGAATTGTTTGATTATTATTGTCTTAGTTTATACTAACGACAATTTTAGACGTTACGATCACTGGTTAGCCAATAAATCTAGTAATGCTTCACTAGGTAAGGTTCAAAGCCAAAAGCTATTTATATTGATGCAACTACTTTCCAAATGAACTCTTTCTAGCTTCAGTATTGTCATTTGCATAATTTTTGAGGCAATTTCTATTTATGTGGGAGATTGTTAGAAAATTAAATTGATATCAATTAATTTTTATTTTTTAATGGAAATTGTAAAAGTGATGACTTTTCACAATTTAGAGGTTGCTACTTTTTGAAAATGTACCATTTCATATTTTGGAGGTATTTTTACTTTTAATAAAATACCTTTACACAAAAAAAAAACATCTTTATGAATGAATATATATTTTGAATTCATATCCTTTCAACTTTTATAAATAGATTCAGTTTTCAATCAATCAAATTCATACATTTATAATATTAGAGAGTTTTAACTATTGCATGTATTATTGTGGGAGAGTTCAAGTCAAAGTTGATTCGATGTTCTTGATAATTTGGAGTGCAACTATTGTAAAAAAAAATCGATATATCTTGGAAGGCGATTGCCAAAAAGCTATGAGCACCTGAGTGCGTCAAATTCTTCTTAAGAACATAGAGTTCAACTGTAGCTTCGATCTATTAACTAGTTTTTCCATAATCTCTAATTTTCTATTGATTATTAGATCGATGTCATCATTTTTATATATTGTGTTACTTGAATAATTTTAATCAATTTTGTATTTATATATTATATGATATAATATATAGTTTATACACAGTAATTATTCTAACAAACTATTATAGTTAAGACTAGAAATTTATATCTCTGAGGTAGGAATGATCGCCATTTTTCTGGTGTTAACCTAGATGGCTCCGACACCATAGAAGCTGTATAAACTAAGAATAAAAATAAAGAAGACTTGAATTATTATTAACACTTTGAGAATATTTATAATGAGTACAACCCTAGCTGATGTACATGAAAGCTCGTATAGTAAGGGCTACCTCTTAGATTCTGTACAAGGTCAGAATCTTTTATCTGATACACCTATACATTAACATCACTTCATATATATAAAGGATAATTCTAAATAATACAGCTCAATTTGTTCCAACAGGGTGTAAGGTATGATTTTATTGTTTCAAAAATGTATTTCTATATCGTTTCTTTTGTTTCTTAGATGGATTTTTTTTTAAAAGTAAAAATAAAAATTCATACATATATTTATATTTGTTCTTGTTGTATTATATGATAATATATGAATCATGAGATTATATATTATTATTTTATGATTTATGCCTAAAAATTTATTCTACCAGAATTTATTCATGTACTGTATATTCTTTTTTTTCGATATTGATTCTTGGAAGTTGTTTATTATGTTTTTAGTATTGTTTATAAAAACAAACTTCAAGTCAATCCATGTTATTATTCTTGATTTTATATTTTATAGTTTCTGGCCTATATATATATATTCAGTTTTTGAAAATTTGTCAAAATTTTGAATCTAATTTTGGGACCTATGAAAATATATTTATTTGATATCTTTTCAATCTGTAAATTTTATTTGTTTTAGGTTTGCTATATTTTTTTTCGGATTTTATAATAGGTGTAGCCAAATTGATAACATTAAGACATTTTTTCATTGTCTTATTTAAGTTTCTGTAAATTTTCAGATTTTGTTTAATTAAATTTATATTAAAAATCTTTTACCACAAGATGTTCTGATTTTCTGGAAAATTGGCAGGTGTAGTGATCCGAATTGTATAATAGAAAAAAGTTGCTTTAATTATTTTTGAATTACCCATGAAAATTTATACATTAAAATTATTTGTGAAATTGTGATTTAAAAGTCATTTTTTATCCACATATCAGTTCCTGGACCTAAAGACAAATTTTGTGTTTTGCTTTAGTAATTGGTAAAACTTGTTCAAAATGTTTTATAATTTATTAATTCATGATGATGCAGGTGTTTACATGTCATAACGTTCTTCAAATGATTTAATCATATATATTTTAGAGCAAATTACACGTGTGGTACCCAAACTATATCGGGTGTTACACTTAAGTACTCAAACTTTTTTTCGTTACAAACAGGTATCTGAACTCACAATTTTGAACAATGTTAGTATTTTTCGTCATTTCCATCCAATTTTCTCCATTAAAATCATGTGCAGACCGCCTGAAGAGGAAACCCAAAGGCACTTGGCTTCTTTTCCTTTCCTTATTCCTCCCTCTTCTTTTTCTATTCTTTTAAGCATAACTCTCAATGATCTATAATATTATACAATATCACAGCCAAACATAACTCTCAATGATCTATAATAAAAATAAAATATCGGCAATCATCATCCGAGCCTACACCATAGCCATCAAAACCAATCGACCCCTTCCCACGCCAGCAAAACATACCAAAAACACGGTCACCTTGAAGAAGCGAGAACCCATACACACCAACTTCCAAAAATACCACCACAAAAACAATCAAGACCTCTGCAAAACAAAGGCAAAACCAGTCAACATCTAATCCATAGAGAATCGGATGAAGCAAATTCAATACACTGGACACAGAGCATCTCGCCCTTTTCCCACTGTGTACGAACCAGCCTTGGCAAAGCCCAGAAGCCAAAAGCAACGCTGCAATTGCCACAGCTGTCAGCCCCGCTGCAACCAAAATGCAGACATCATCAACGTCATTGGTGCTTGTTTGGATAATGTTGTTGCCATCAAGAAGCTCAAATCGACAGAGAAATGAGAGCGATTTGAACTGCTAAAATGAGGTGGCAGAGGCTGCAACGACAACGTTAATGGCGGTCTGGACGTGCCGCTGTGACCTTTTTTGATGTCCGGCGACGATGCCGACCACCTCCCTATCTTGCCCACCCTGCAAGGAACACTGTCGATGCCCTTCTCGGCGGCAATAGATTATGTTTATTCAAATGTTTCAATGTCCGAGGACAATGCCGACCACCTCCCCATATTGCATGTGGCTTCATCCGGGCATAGATCCATCCGTGTGGGGAAGAAGAAGAAGAAGGAGAATTGCTAAGCCCTAATACTTTCATTTCTAATCGGCACAAGCTTAAAATAATAGAAGAAGAAGATGGAGGAATAGGGAGAGGAAAAGATGTTGGTATTATTAGAAAGATATTGTTATTTTTTATAAAAAATAAATTTATATTTATAAAATATATGGAGAGAGAGGAAGGAGAGGGAAAGTGAGAGATACGAATGAGAGAGAAGATTTTTTTTAAAATTAGGTTAAAACTAAAATACATTTATACTGTTAATTTTGATAAATTTTTATTAACAACAAAACTAATTTATAAAATATATGGAACTATAAAAACTGATTTAGAATTATACAGTCTAAATGAAATTTACCCTAAATCAAATAAATATATTATATTATTTTAAATATTTACCAAAAAAAATATTATATTATTTTAAATTATACATGACACTGTGAATTTTCATTCGTATAAAGATATTAGATTTGCTTACTAAGTGCTAGCTCATTATTTACTTTTTCCTTTCCTAATGAATTAAAAATAGGAGTTTCACCGGTGATTTTAGTTGGCCTGGCATCCCATAGCGTAAATTATGGGCTTTTTTTTTAATTGAATACTTTATATTTAATAATTGAACTTTTAAGATATTTTATTGAAGTATATATATATGAGGCATAAAAAAAATTATTTATTATATCGCATAATATCTATTTGATACTCAGTAAAATTTAAAAATTACTCTAGTTCTGTTTAAAATAAAAATAATTGATAATATGTAATTTTAATTGATTATTTTTTATTTTATTTTATTATCTTTATTTCTTGTTTTCAGTCTCTCTCCCAACACTCTTCTCTCACAATTTTTCTTCTTCCTTCTCTTTTTCAATTTTCCCTCCGTAGATATCAAAGAAAAAAAATCAAAAAATAAAAATAAAATTTCAGATCTTGAAGTCCAAAGAAACAAAAAGAATCTTCAACGGTCTTGAAGATGAAAAATCTTGACAACCAAACGGAGAAGCTTTTGCATACTAGGAAGGAAACTCAGGAAGAGGGAGTGTTGAAGTTTTAAGAGAAAATGAAAGAAGAGGAATGTTAAATTGTTGATTTATTATGTTTAACAGAGCTTTTACAAGTAGAAACTCACTTTAACAATTTTTTTTGTTTCTATTAAATCAGTTTGACAAAAAAAATTTACAGAGCCATGAAAGAGAATTTTTTTTTATAATATTGTCTATTTATTTGATGTAATAAATTTTTTTAAAATTAAAGATACTCTTAAGAGCTATATCCCTTTTACCCATGTAAGTTTTCGCTAATTATAGGAGATATGTATTATGTTTTAAGGTATGTAATGTTGAGATTTAAGTATAAAGCTCCAATTATAGGAGGAATGAATGAAATTAAAAGCATAAAAACAACAAACGCATCTTCAATGTGAAAGCTATGTCCATTTTAACGCTGCAAGTTTTCAGTAAATAATAATGAACAGAAAGTACACAATAATCCCACATTTTGGCAACAGATTATACACACACAAAATAGTCACTTTTTCACTTTCTATAAAGTGGTGCATGGAATTTTTAAGGAACAATTTCAAATATACTTTATGACTTTTAGTATAATTTTAAATATTACTCTATTGTTTCGTATAATGTATAAACACTCATTACGAAGTTATGATTTAACATTACTGTCCATGTTAGGCCTCTGTAAGAAGGTAAAATGTCCAAAATACCTTTGTATTGATTAAAATAATAATAAATTTTAAAAAATTAAAAAAAAAATTATTTTGATTTTTGACCAAACCCATCCTTACCTTGATTTTAATTTAATTTGATTTGATTTTTCCCCTTCTCCTCTCTATTTCTCTTTTTTCTTTTTTTTCTTTTTTTTCCCCTCTCCTCTCCCCGATTTCTCTTTTTTTTTTTTCCCTTCTCCTCTTTATTTCTCTCTTCTCTTCCGATTTCTCTCTTCTTCTTCTTCTTCTTCTTTTTTTCCCTTTCTGGTTTGTCTTATTTCTCTCCCTTTTTTCCCCTCTCCTCTCCTCGATTTCTTTCCTTTTTTTTCCCTTCTCCTGAGCTTTTCACAGTAAGATAAATCAAACCAATTCTGCAACTACAGATAAAAAAATTCAGCGAAAGCTCAGGTTCTAGGTTGTAGAGTCAGGAATGAAATAAATCTTAATTTCAATTTCTTTATGGAGACCAAAAAAAGAAAGAGGCTTTTCTCTTCAATCTGTGCAATTAGAAACCATTTGAAAATACTTTGCCTTTTAACAGCCAAGAACACCAACCCTTGCCAGGGCGGTTCCAATGGATCGCTATACTCATATCCACATCATAGTATATATAACAGATGGAAACAAAGAGATGGGGTAAAAAATTATCTTATTCATTACCTTACCAATATTTATCATCCAATCATGCATGCCATGGGGTAGCTCGACTGTGGAGACCTGCTAAAGAAATTGGAAAAGAAAAATCAAAGCTCGCTATGAAGCTTTGAGGCGTGGTCAAGCTTTGCGGAGGAATCTGGGTTTGGTGGAGAATGGGAAAGAAATAAGACAAACAAGAAGAAGAAGAAGAAGAAGAAGAAGAAGAAGAAGAAGAGAGAAATAGATAGGAGAATGAAAAAAAAAAAGAAAAAAAAAAAAAAGAGAGAAATTGGAAGAGAATAGAGAAATAGAGAGGAGAATGGGAAAAAAAGTGAAATTGGGGAACAGAAAGGGGAAAAAAGGGAGAGAAATAAGAGAGAAATATAGGAGAGAAAAATTAAAGGAGAGATAGGGAGGGAGGAGAGAGAGAGAGAAGTATTATAAGATTAAAAGACTAAAATACCCTTATACCGTTATATCTAATATATTTTTATTAACGCGAAAGGGTGTTTATGTATTATACGAAACAATAAAGTTGTATTTGAAATTATACTAAAGGTCAGGGAATGTATTTAAAATTGTTCCTATTTTTAATATAACAAGAGTACTAGGCCCCACCACTTACAAAACCAAAAAGCCATTAAATACCTTTAAAATATAATTCTTAAGCTGACTGGGCAGATCCACCCTTGTATACGGAGGAAGGGATTACAAAACAATAGAAAATTAGGGTCCACACAATTCAACATTTCATATATATTACATATTGAAAAGAAGAAATTAATTGAGGGATTTTGGATTTAAAAAAAATAAAAAATAAGTATCAACGAAACGAGATTGATTTCCGCATATGTATGTATAGGTCCAAATGTGGGTTCGGGCATACAAACCGCCCAACGATCCGAGACTCTAGATAAGGCCCAAATGAAGAGGCTCACTTCCTAAACTAGTTGAATCAAATGCGAAGGATACCCACACGAGCAAGCCCACCTTGCACAACCTTCTTCACCTTCGATCGGCGATGAAGGATTAATCAAGCCTTTGTTAAGATTATTGCCGTCGAACTTCAACGCTATCCATTTTTACAAGAGGAACACATGTAACTGTTATAATAAAAGCATGGTCCCTACTTAACGCATGTTCGCCACTTCATTTAATACATTATACGCATTAAACATCTATAGACTAAGCAATAAATGAAATGATATATTACTTGGTTAGCTTTATTAATTGCTTAAAACACGGGAGGAAAACACCTATAAATATGAGGCCAACGATGGTGCCGAGGGCATGCACAAAGCTACTACATAATCAGAGAATTACACCCATTTATGCATTGCACATATCTCCTCCTTCATTTTCAACTAAGAAAAAAGGAACCATTCAGAACCCAAGGCATCGGGCTCAAAGATAATATGTTTATTGATCTTCATGGGCTTGAACTCTTGAAATCTCGAACTTCTAATCCATAAACGAAGGTTAACACAATCAACTCGACTTAAATTCTCTTGGACTATTTGTTGCATCAACAATGTATAAAACTGAGTTCACCAAATTTTGATTTAAGGTGAAGTAGTATTTTAAGATGTATGAGAATCCATTTTTTCATTTGGACCTTTATATATACACACATATACACACATTGGATCTTTTACTGTGGGTATCTACAAAATTTATATGTCTACCTAAGCATGTAAAAAAAGCCCAAAAGTCCAAAATTCAATCAAATATATTCGAAAAAATCCTGTCTAAATTCAGTCCGAGTATGATATAGCCTGAGCTTGAAACCACCCATTTTTCTCTTAGGCTAGCTTTGGACTTTAGATTTTTAATATATATCATACCCAAAGCCTGATTTATTTGGTCAGCTCGAAGACCATCCATTTGTGCTGGCTCGAATGCTAGCCAGATATAATTATTTTATATGTTAAAATAACTATTGGTTTAAATCATAAACTACGTCAAAATAACGAAAAAAAAATGATAAAAACAAACTATTAATTAATTATCTTATTATGTATATATATGTATAACAACCATTGATATAAATTCTATAAATTGTTATGTAATCGAATAATTTATTTATTTAATATGTATAACAAGATTAAAGTTATTACATTTGAATTATGAAACTTTTATTTTTTTTAATTAAAATTAAAATTTATGATATATTTTGACTGCATAAAAATATTATAATATTAATGTTTAATTTTAATCTTAATTTTTATATAATATGTTTTAAGTAAAAAAAATATTTTGAAATTAAACTTTGAGTTCTAAATTTGAGCTTAAACTTTAAATTTGAAGCCTGAAGCCCGGCTTGATACCCATAGGGCTGGACACTGAGCTTTAAAATTTAGAAGATTGACTTGGCTCGACCCGGTTTAAATTCTCTCTAGCCTTACAAAAGCCCAACCTGAATATACGAAAGCCCAAAGTTTTGAGTTCGAACTAGGTTGGACGATCCGAATTTACACTCTTACATTTATTCTAATTAGAAAAGGTAAGTGTGTAATTAAAAGTAATAGACATGTACATTTTAGACTAGATGTCAAGGGTTAATATGATATATTATAATATATATGATTAATTATACTGAAAATATTTGAACTATATTAGATGTTACAAGTGGCACCTATATTTTTTTTTTTTAACATTTTAGTACTTAAATTTGTCAAAATGTAACACATTGGTACCTAACTATCTAACTATGTCTATTTCCATTCAAATTTTATCGTTATCCTCACATGTGGTGGCGAATGTAATGATCATTTTCAAGGATAATGTATGTGTTTTCACTCTCAAACATCTACCTTTCTTCATTTCCCCATTTTCAATAAAAAAACTATAATCTAGGGCAAAAAATCATCATCTTATCTCTGATCTTTCTAATCTTTTATTTGCAAACTCAGAAATTAGAGTAAAAATTTAGGCGTCCATTCCACACCTCTTTTAACCATTTAAATGAATGGCATGGACGATGGATTTTCTTTTTTTGGAATGAAAATGGTGGTGTTTACGAAGGAAAGCAATTTCATGGAGTTTTGGGTTTTATTAAATTTCTGAATAAAAATTGCAGGGAAGCAATTTACAAAGCCGAAATTGTTTCAGACAAAATAAAGTTCGTGTATGTTTGTTCCTTTCTTTGGTTTTGATCAGTTTTTCCTTCTTCTTTTTGGTTTCTCTCTCCTCTCGATTTCTTCCATAGAAAAGCATGGTGTTTTTCCTTGCATTTTCATTTTCATAGAGTTCTTGGTTTTATCAAATTTCTTAAATAAAAAAAAATGTAGGGAAGCAGAGAGGTGAAAGAGATAAGTAGGTTTGTTTAATTCTTGAAGGTGGGTTGCTTGAGACTTTTCCTCCCTCCTGTGTTTAATATCTGGGTTTGACTTTATTTTCCTCACATAGAAGTGAGAGAGAGAAATGGGTTTAATTTGTTTAATTCTTGAAGGTTGATATATTTTTTCTCCCTCATGGATTTGTTTAATCTCTGGGTTTTAATTTTTTTCCTCCCTCCTCTTAGTTTATTTAATTCTTGAAGGTTTGAAAATGGCTTTGAATTTTGCAGAGGGAAGATAGAGAGGGCGCCGGTGAGAGATAAAAATGGAAGAAAGAAAACAAAGAGGGAGAGAGACAAGTAAGAGACGATTTTACCCCTATCCCTTTGCATCACAAGTACACTTGACAACGTGTCGTCTGGTATTTGTGTTAAAAAATTTTCATCCAAATCTGATCCGTTAAATTTTCGTGTTAAAATATATAAACTCAAACTCGTTTATAAAATTATGGTGTAATCCGTTATCCAATTCATTAATACGTTCACTTAATTTCAAAATTGTTTTTAAAAAAATAAAAAGATATTTGATTTATACTTAATAGTCTATACTAAAATATAATGAAGCACAGATAAATATAAATATTTATATTTTTTTATAAATAATAAATAAAAACTAAAATAGCATACTTAATACATGTTAAAAAAATAACAAACTACACAAATGTAATACTTAAATCCGTCTACAAATGAATAATAAAAATATTCAATTTCAACAACATTTTTATTTTTTACATAGACAATTTGATGTATATGACATCTTCAACTATAATGAGCACAACTTCATATGCAAAGCACCTAAAAAAAATTAAATTGTAAATTTTTATCCAAATTGATATAGAAAAATTAAATAATGCATACCACTCAAATTTCAATACCTCTAATCATCAATAGAAAATGTGTTAGAACATTGTCCAAATTTAGCTTGTTCAACACTTAATGTAATGACATTTTCTTTGAGTTCTTCTAAATTAATGGCATTATCTAAAACATAATATATAATGAAATTAGAAATATTCATGTTAAAAAATTAGTAATATATACATATAAATGTAAATTACTTCCCTTTCCAAAAAGCCAATCTCTTGTAAATAATAAAGCTTGTACTACATCTAGATTTATTAGTAAATCAATTTTTTTTTATTGATAACTTACTAAATTGTCATTAAAGACTAATTATTTCTTAATGGGTTTAACGGATTTTTGCGGGTCAACCCGTTATTAACCCGTTATCAACCCAATACATTTCAGACAAACTCAAATCTATAAAAAAAACATTGGAGTTCATGTTGTGTTAATGAGCCGTATTGAAATTTGCCAGATTTTCTGCAAAGTTTTGGCAATTTTATAACTAAAATGTTAAAAAAACAAACTAACTACTCACTTTAAATACAAACAGTATAATTAAACTTCTAGTTTATAATATATATATATATACAGGATTGCTAAGGAACCAGATATCTGGTTCCTTAAGGAACCTGAAAACGGCAACAGACGTTAAGCCAAAAAGCACCGTTTTTTCAATTTTTAATTTTGACCGATAGAGATAAGTTTGAGCCAAAACGGTGCGTTTCTTCTGTTTTTAATTTTGCCCAAAATTTGCGCAGCAGGTGTGCATTTCGTCTTCCTCCTTCCCCAAGACATAATTTATTCACCCAACAACACCTTGCCACGTTCCCTTCACACACACTCTTCAATTCCCATTACCAATTTCTCTTCCTCTCCAAGTCTTCACCTCCTGTTCACCAAACGGTCAAACCCCCAAATACCAAAAACCATGACCACCTACGGCACAATCCCGACCTCTTTGTCCCCATCCGGACCTTCTTCACACCTTGAGTACCTCTCTGGCGCCAAAGAACGAATCAAGGAAGGTCTTGCCACTCGCCGCCCATGGAAGCTCATGTTCAACCGACGATTTGTTCGTCGATTTTATTTTAATTTCAGTTATTTGTATGAGTAAATTTTATTTTATTTTTTTGGAAAGAAAAGTGTTATGTTAATTCGTTATTTGGTGAAAATAAATTATTTTGATTGGTTATTTTTGGGTTGCAGGTGAAGACTTGGAGAGGAAGAGAAATTGGTAATGGGAATTGAAGGGTGTGTATGAAGGGAACGTGGCAAGGTGTTGTTGGGTGAATAAATTATGTCCTTGAGGAAGGAGGAAGACGAAACACATACTTGCTGTGCAAATTTTGGGCAAAATTAAAAGTAGAAGAAACGCACCGTTTTGGTTCAAACTTCTTTCCATTGGTCAAAATTCGGTCAAAATTAAAAATTAAAGAAACGGTGCGTTTTGGCTTAACGTCTGTTGCCGTTTTCGGGTTCCTTAAAGAACCAGATATCTGGTTCCTTAGCAATCCTGTATATATATATACATGATAGTTTAACAATCATGATATTTTTTTTTAATTTTTAAATTGTTACAAAACATATTTATGTTTCATGTGTATAAAAATAAATATATAAATATGCATTCACCTTTTTAATATCGCTGAATATATATATATATATATGTATGTATATATATTCACCTTGTGACCCGCTGGTTTCTTCTACTTTACGCAATTAGAAAGTCACAGTACAGACACAATGCTATCTGCTAGCTCTGGCAGCATGTACATGCGATGGATATGCTTTTGGTTGGCAGTAGATCTTTTTTTTTTTGGTAACATTGGTTGGCAGTAGATCATGTTGATATGTGAAGGTTAATTATATTTAGCCCTGCGAATGCTATGCTATATTTCACTTTGTTTAAGTACAAAATGAATACGACAAATTCTGGAAAATAGTTTTAGCCGTTTCCATATTTGAGGAATAATATTAATGTTTTATTATTCTTAAAGCTATAAAAATATTTAAATATGTGGAGAGAGAGTGATATATAAATCATTCCCGTGAGAAAGATTTGGAGGCATTCAAACAACAAAAAACTGATATATGTGCATGCTTTTTGACGCTTTCTCTGCTACTTTTCTATGCTGTCCCAATCTCGAGTAGAGATTCCTTCCTCTCCACCACCATCCATATCCTCACTTCACTACTTTCCCATGCAACCAAACTTTCTCTGTCTGTTTCACTATTTCCATTAATTCCTTTAATTTCAAAATTGTCCCTATATACTACCACTTCTCTCTCACCTAGCTCTCTTTCTCTTTCTGAAAATAATTTCTTTGCTTTTCCAAGTACCCCTATATGTTTCCATATTCTTCTGCACCTAAAATATACAACTGCATCGTCATATATAATAATACAACTTTCAATGGAAAACAAATTAATAAGACGATTGCCACTCCTGCTTAATTATCAGAAATCATCATCATAACCTTTCATGTTATTTTTTGCAACTGCATACTCATATATATGAGTTAGCTAGCTTTAATTTGTAATATTGATTAATTAACAAAAGCAAATTTACTGATAACCCTTAATTAATATATTCACTCAAATAAACATATATATATATATGTATACAGTAATGATCTAGTGAGCTACTTAGTTTATTTTATTGTACTAAATGAAGATGCAACACAAGAATTTTAATTTTTAAAAAAATGAGTTTTACTATTTGTTTCTATTAGTGATCATCATCAGTGAGACCGCAGTTTATATGATAAATTTTTATTTATAACATTTTATTTATTTTTTAATACTAAAATTTTAATAAGAGTAAATGAACTATTTAATAATAATTATTTAAAATGTCATATAGTATGTAGATTCCACTGGTAATTGATTAACAATGGATGAAAAAATTAAAATGTTTGTGCCATATCATCATCCGATGCCATTACATGGGCTAAGCAACCTACTAGTTCATATATTGTAACAATATAATGGGTTAATTTGGGCACATTCAACTGAAAAAATGAACATATATATATATATCCACTAAAACTCATTTTGTTTCTGGTCTTAATTTCCTAGTTCAATAAGAAATATTGATATTAGTAAACATTTTCAGAAGTTATTGTTTCATCTTATGTTGGATGTTTAGCGATGTGATAAATATTAAAGGTTGATCCCAACTACAATTGTAGTATTAATTCATAAATTAAGGTGACATTCTCTATTTGACACGTCAACATGTTCACCTTATATGTATGTATGTATGCTAATAATTGCAACATTGAAAAACACTTTATGTATGGACAAGTACGTACAGCTGTTATTCGGAAGGCCACTAGTTGCTGCCCGCAGTTTGTCATGACAAAGAGGTATTTTTCATCTCAATAGGAAATTAATTAATTCGGTATTTTAATTAGTGTGTGTATATATATATGAACGTTTATTAGAACCCTATTATTAATCATTATTATTAACTTTCTTAGAGAAATTTTAGGTGTGTTGTTATGCACGTATAACATGATTCATTTCTTTATAAGTAGAGTCCTCAACCATTAATAAGCTCAAGTTTTGTAGAGAGAGAAGAAGTGCAGAGAGATAATTGGGAGAGAGAGAGAGAGAGGGGACCATGGTTTCTAGGGAGCAGAAGAACATGTCCATGCACAAGAAACTGCAACTCCTTCGTTCCACCACTAACTCCCATGCGGTGATTCTCCAACTTCTAACTCAGATATAATTTCCTTTTCTCTCACTCATAAGCATCAGCATCAATAATACTTTCGATCTTCTTCTTATCTGAAACTTGATTTTCATCATACAGATTTGAATTAACATGTTTAATTTCCTCTCTGTAGCTCCGTAGAACCTCAATCATATTGGATGCATCAAAGTACATACAAGGTTTGAAGCAAAAAGTAGAGAAAATCAATGAAGACATAGCCGCGGCAGCACAACACTTCTCCACGGACCAAAACTACCCATTATTCCCTGTGGTAATATTAATTTGTTTAGTTACAATCTCTATGTTATGCGTTAGAGAAAAATTTAAAAATAAATGATGATCCATGCACTTTTCATTGATTTAAACTTTTGAAAAAAATGATAATTCAATTTGGTATATATGAGAACCAGAGATCTTTGAAGTCGTAAGTTCAAAATTTTAACAATTAAATGAGCCCAAAATACCATTCAAAATGAGCTCAAAAATATGCATACCAATATAAATGTAACATGAGTGTTCGTGAAAAGTATAAAAGAATTTATAATCTACCTTTCATTGACTTTAAACTTTTGAGAGAAATAGTGATTAAACTTTATACATTAATATTGTTCTCAAAACACTTTGCAAGAGTTTGAATAATAAAGTTTAAATAATACTCATAAGGGTTTTGTTTTTGTTGTATCAATTTTTCAGAAGCTTAAAGTTGAAGGTGGAAAGGAGGGATTTGCAATTAAGGTGTTCGCTGAAAGAAGTTGCAATGGGTTGCTTGTTTTCATACTGGAAGCCCTGGAAGAGCTAGGGCTTGATATTCTCCAAGCTAGGGTTTCTTGTTCTGACAATTTTCATTTAGAAGCAGTTGGAATATTCATGGTATATATTATTAAAAGACTAACAAAAAAACTTAATTTTCTTTAGTATATATTCTCATTTTGTTTTTGTTTTGGTTTAGGATAATAAACAAGTTGCTGAGCATAAAGATGCTCAGGCAGTTCAACAAGCCTTGGAGCAGGCCATTCAAAGCTGGATTGGAGCAACCGAACTACATTAATAATGCACTCATTTGTATTTAATCTTCATGAGTTGGCTACCATATATATTTATCTTTACTTTTTACAATATTTTACTCTCTTATAATGAATATAATATTCTCTTCGCTTCATTGTTTTGTTTTTAAATTTCTTCGTGGTCCTGTTTTCTAATATATTTCAGGTTTTTACTTTTTAGTATAAGTTAGAGGATTGCGATAATGGCTAAACAAGTAGATTAAAATGGACAGGCAGTCAATTGTTATTGTTTGTTTGTTTGTCTTTTTCAACCTATTGGAAATTGCCTACTATCTTAAAATGTACGGATGCAAATTACGATCAACCTTGTAAAGTTTAAACATACGTTTCATTTTTCTTTTGTCTTCATTAGGATTTTATATAATTGCCATCCAAATTAAATTTTTCTCATTTTAAATCACACGAAAAATATACAATTATTTGAAACATTGATTTGGAGACCTACGAAATTATATTCAAACTGCCTAATGACTTTTATACGTGTGTGTGTATATATCTATATATAGAGAGAGAGAGAGACTTTATGTTAGGCAGAAAAATGTTTCCATGTGATCGATAAGGTAAATTTGTTAATTTTCACTCTTTTAACAGATAAATATATTAGTTTATCGTGTTATATTGTATTAAAATTTAAACCACATTAAACTATCGTGTGGAGATAGATAATTCCAAATTATTATTTTTTTGATGAAATAAAAAAAGATCTATCTGTAATGACGTCATAGGCCTAGAAGATATTTATAAGTAATTAATTCAAATTTATTTGTGAAATTTTCGTATAACCCATCGTCCAACCCTTAAACCCATTAAAAATATATACAAATTTAAAAACTCAAATTTTGACCTAGCTTTCAAACGATCAAAGCATTTATATTTTATTAAATCCTCTTTAATGAATTTAATGGGGTTATCACCATGTCTTACTGTGTTTCGCCAGTTAACATTTCATAATTCATTGGGTCTTATTAGATCTTATTGCCAGGCCTAGTCATCAATCCATGCTAATATTTATCCATATTAGATTTTTCTCAGCCATATAAAATATTGACAAAAACAGATAGAAACATAAGAAATATGATAAAAGTGGAAGGTTTGAATAATTAAATCAGAAATTTTACTTCTTTTCAAGAACTTATACATAGATTGTTTGATCATTAAAATATGAAAGGATAAATTGTTAGGAATACTAGAATTACCGAATTTCGAACACTGAGACGACCAGTAATTTTACTATTTGCTTATATTAATATCAATAATATAATATAGAAT
Organism: Ochetophila trinervis; assembly: GCA_003254975.1. Lineage (NCBI taxonomy): Eukaryota > Viridiplantae > Streptophyta > Magnoliopsida > Rosales > Rhamnaceae > Ochetophila > Ochetophila trinervis. The sequence continues at coordinate 284,254 of QANX01000168.1, forward strand.
TATATCTATCATATATGTTAGTTTGTGGAATTAAAACCCATAACGTAATTAATCTCTTTGCACAGGATATGAGAACTTTGGTGCCATAAATCAATCTCTCTGCAATCTGACTTGTGTATTTTTTTTTTTTGGTAATAAATCTGACTTGTGTATTATGCGCATTCACATTGGAAAGCTTTATTAAGTCTTGTCAAAATCAGAGAATCAAAAACACCTTTATTTGATGGGAAAATCCCAGGTGAAACCCTTTGTGGAGGGATTTCATTTAAACCTCTTAAAAAAAAAAATGATATGATATTGACAAAAATTACATAATATAAAAAAATTACACATTATATAAAATAATTACTGAAAAAAAAAAATTACACATATGGAAACCCTATTGAATATTGAAAGGCCCATCCAAAGTGGGATCTTTTTTTATTGGCCATGGCTGAAATGAGAGCTTCACTGCGTTGGCTGTTTACCAATACCACCAACGAATGTCCCAACAGAATTACTTAACAAAGCCTCAAAATCTAACATCCAATGCGCATATATAATACCTGATCATCAGAAAGATGAGATTGCAAAGGAAGGTATGCTAAGGTATGCTCCTTTTATTCACAAGAGATTACAAACTGGCTTTGAAATTTATAAATTCTGAGCCTTTAGAATTTAGATCCGCCTAACGCTTAAAAAGAAATTTGCAACTTGCTACTTTTTAGAGTACATTTGGCGCTGGCAGTAAAAAATGATGATTGCAACCGTGACAGGAATAGATAAGTGTTTAATGGCTTGATGCCAAAACCACATACTGAAACTAATGATACATTTTTCTTCGACTTAAATTGAAGGCCTACGCTAACTTTAGCCTCAGTTTATTACCTTCTTCCCAGCTGTTCAGAAATGCCAACTCCAATCAATTCTTTTTATTTCGAAATCTTTCCATATTTTGGATTCTCCAATCAAGGAACCATATGAAGCAACTCGGGTCATAGAAAATAAGGTAATGAAGGTTGATTTGTTGCAGCAAATCCCTACCACATGATCAGAGGGCAACGGTATTAAACAAACGATACAGATGAAGTGCATATATAACTACATACATGAGTCAGGGGCTACCTAACAAGCAGTATGTTAAATGGTTTAAGGAACAGGCAATAATTTATCATTTCTTACAGACAAGTCACAGATGCTATCTTAGGCAGTTCCTGGAATCCACCAAGAACAGTATTAACCAGTCAAGAGCTGTCTCCACTCAACGCAAGAGAGTTTACCTTGTCTCATTCACTTATAACTGATGCAATACTTGTTCGAGCCTCAAAGTTTTCCTTCCATATTTTCCAAGCCATCCTGACTTCATCCAGCTGCACCTTTGGTATGCTCGTGTGCTGATCCAATTTCTCAACCCATTCCTTCCAAGGAGATCTTGATGGGTCCAAGAATTTTGATATTTGAGGCAACATTATAGACGTGTAGAACTCATCAACTGCCTTGAGGATTTCTTCTGATTCAACCATTGTCAACATTTCAGGCCTCATGACATTTCCAGGTCTTGTTCTCACTGAAAAGCTATTTCCCCTTAAGACCAGAACTTCAGGAGGGGCAAGTGGTAGGACGATACGTGAGAACTTGACCAGTGACAGAGTTAGAATATCTCTTGGAAGTAAATTCCGTTTTACTGCCACAGCAGTTCCAATCATTTTGCGAATCTGGAAAAGATATAAACATTGATGCAGTGAAATTTGTAAATCTAAAAAATAGAACAAGATGGATAAAATAAGTTCTCTGATTAATCTTGACTAAGAATACTTAGAAACATTTTACTGTCATGTGTCAAACTTCAAATTTATTAATGTGTCACATTTAAATCAAGATAAAACAGGTAAACAGAATACAAATATAAACTTTTAGGGCTAATTAGCTAATGAAAAAACCTTACCTGATATAACATGAAAGACTCCCCCCATATTGATAGCTCAACATAATCATATCCAAGAGATTTCTCTAGCTTTCCACAAGAACAACGAAAAATCTTTCTAAAATGAGAGGCACCTATTCTATCTGACTCATCAGGTTCATGTAGCCATCTAGCAAGAACTAAACTGGAACCTTGATCCTTCAAATTATCTCCATGCTTCTCGGAAGCATCAGGTAAGTTTTCATCATATATGCTGGAAACAGAAGAATTCTGGTTCAGTGATTCAGCACACAATGCTCCATCTAATACAAAATTTTCTTCACTATCACTTTCTTCAAACTCAGAGGCTGATGCTGCATTATCTGATCTCACTTTTCTACTAGTATGACCATTTCTACGTGATTGTTTTGAAAGAAATTGTGTCCTGTACTTTGCTCGTACTGTATAATTATGAAAAGGATGTTCACCCTGCAGAGAGCATTTATAAATGCAAAAATAAACAGTTCAAGAAATAGTCTTATAGAAAATCAAGTTTTACAACTACAAAGAAATATCACAAGAAAAATGTAGAGAAACAGCAGCTCGCACCTCAAAAGCATTCAATATATCGTTGAAGTCTGAAATGTGATAATCAATTTCACTGCTGCTAAAGTGACTTTTGATTCCAATAACGTCTGCAGGAAGGACGTAAGAATATTTCCGAAGAATGCACTCCTTTCTGGGATCAAAGCTCCTAATTTATAAGCAACAGATATGAATATTAATTATTAGAACAAGTGTGGAAGAGACTCGTGGAGACTCGTGGAAGTAAGCTTTTATATTCTACATAGACCAAAAAGGATCACAAAATGTTGTCCAACTTAAAGTGAAAAATGAAGAGCTTCATTTGTACCGTTTGAAATTTTTCAATGGAAATTTGAAATACAGCAATATTTTCGAATGTTCTATAACTTGGTCAAAACGAAATGAAATCAAAATACTATCGAGAGTAGGAATAATCAATTCAGAGAACACCAAAAATAAAAAATAAAAAAAAATAATCCATAATTATAACATGAATATTCAACAAAGCTCAAAAGTCTCACCTTTGAGAAGGTAAAATGCTAAAAACTTTGATATTATCAGGAAGATAAGAGTTAATATCATTTGCAAGAACAATGCCATAAGGATCTCCCATCCATGCATTGTTAGGGATTTCCATTTTCAATGATATCATCGTCGCCAATGAGTGAACCTATAATATTTTTTGTCACACCCAAAACAAAATAAAAATAAAAATAAATAAAATTTCAGACCCCTCAAACCGCAGGAAAGATACAACAGAGACGGTCACAAGCGAAAGAGACAAATGGGTTATGAGTTAATTACTCCTTTATCAGTTCGGCTACTTCTGGCCCAAGCGATTTTGTGAAGGTTCCCAAAATTACTTTCCCGAATGCCACCAACTTTATATATGGCAGTTTCCAATTCTTTCTCGATAGCTACATTTCAAAATTTCAATGCTTTTTTTAGCGCAATCCCATCCCACGCATGCTAGGCTGATTGAATTATATGACTTTAGTCAATGTATATCATATATTTTCCTTATCTATATCCAATATCATATTCTGCATACTAATTCTTTAAGGAAACAAATAATTTCCAATGCCAAAGAACGATGAAACTTACTGGACAATGAATGCTCGTCTCTTTGCATTTGCAGGCCTGCAAGAATTTAATTTCAGGAAAAAAATAAAAATTAGCCAGCTAAAAATCTATAAAAACATTTAGCTGGGAAATAATTAACAAAAAAAAAAAAACCGTCGGAAACGAACCTCTGTAATCGGTTCCGACATACCCGACCCGCATAACGACTTTCTTCTTCCGGAAAGTTTCCCATTTCTCGGATTCAGTTGCAGTATGTTTGGTACTTGTACTGGTACTGGATGGCGGAGATATAGAACAGAAGCAGCAAATTGGCTGTAATCTCAAGGGTATTTTCGGGCTTACAATTCTGAAGCTACTGCTTGAAGATCTCGCAAGCCAAGGAGATAGCGGGAGCCTCAGGGGAGAGAGTGCCATTTTTACGGCGTTTAGGGGCTGGCCTCTGAGAAATACAGAAGGAAAAAAATAATAATAATTTGGCCCATTACAGGCCCATCATAGGCCCATCGGAACCCATATCGAATGCCATCTCGGTTGTTATTTCAACTTTTTATGTTTATCGTCTTTGTTTTGGCTCTTGTCCATCTTCATTTTCGTTTCCACCCTTTATCTTCTTCCTTTTCGTTAAACCCTATACAAAAGCTCTCTCTCTCTGATTTATATATAAAACCCAGAAACCTCTTCTTCCTCTTAAAGAGGGAGGCTATGAATCCCTCTACGCTCCTCACTCCTTCCACGCCGCACCGTTCCGTTCTCCGTTATCCTTTTCTCAACCCCATCTCTCTGCGACCCGCCACGACCTCCGTTCGCACGCAACGGCGTCGTTTCAGGGTCTCAATCCCTCGCAGCTCGTCTGCTACCTCCGACCAACCCAGCTCCGCCACGTCACCCCCTCAAGATGTTTTCGGAGGCCCAAAGGAGCTTACGGGAGTTCAGCCTCTGGTGGAGAAGCTCTCGCCGCCGCTGAGGTTGGTTAGCTCGGCCGTTGTAATCGCCGGGGCTGTTGCTGCTGGGTATGGTTTGGGGCTCCGTTTCGGTCAGACCCGAAATGCCGCATTGGGTGGGGCTGCTGTGCTAGGTGCCGTGGGTGGGGCCGCTGTGTATTCTTTGAATGCGTGTGCTCCTGAAGTTGCTGCGGTGGAATTGCACAATTTCGTTGCTGGGAGCGACGACCCAAGCGCGTTGAAGAAGGAGGACATAGAAGGGATTGCCAAAAAGTTGGTTTGGTTTTTTTATTTTTTATTTTTTTTTAAATAAATTGTCTCACATTTATATAATTGTGGTTAATGCTGATCGGGTTACTTGTTCTTAATTAGTCATGACAGAGATAATAATTTAATTGTGTGATTGCTGAGAATTCATGAGGAAAAGCCTGGTTGTTTTCTACGAGGGGCCTTATATTATTTGGTTTTTGCAAGAATCTGAATTTCACTTTTTATGCTTGAGTTATTAAGGATTTAGCTTCGCTCTCTGATATCATTGTTCAATGTTTAATTTCTAATCTATTAGATATGGTGTGAGCAAACAAGACGAGGCGTTCAATGCGGAGCTTTCTGATTTGTATTGCCGGTGAGTTAAGATTAAGTTGTTTGTATGTTTGTTTTTATTATTATTATTTATTGGGCATGGATATGGATTCGATATGTGCTCTGAAATACCTTAAGGAAATTGTATATCTAATGTTACTCTTGGTTGAATTTCCCTTCAACTTTTTACCTTTTAGGTTTGTCTCCTCTGTCATTCCTCCAGGGGGTCAAGATCTCAAGGGTGATGAAGTTGACACGATTGTTAAGTTCAAGAAGGCTTTGGGCATTGATGATCCTGAGGCAGCTGCCATGCATATGGAGGTACTCTTTGTATCCTGTATTTGGCACATGTTTCAGTTTGTATGAAGGAAATTTTTAATATTTTTTACCCTCAGATTGTTTACTGCTTGTTTATTAACAGATTGGTAGGCGGATTTTCAGGCAAAGGCTTGAGACTGGAGATCGCGATGATAATATAGAGCAGCGTCGGGTAGGCCTTAATGCTGATTTACTTCATAAGTTTACTTTGAGATTATTATTTGCACTATCAATGGAGATATGGAGCTTGACCATTACCAGTGATTCTCCAGTGCAGGCATTTCAGAAGCTAATTTATGTTTCAACTCTTGTGTTTGGGGAAGCATCATCTTTCCTATTACCTTGGAAGCGTGTTTTCAAAGTCACAGATTCCCAGGTATTTTAACTTTTGGTTCCTTTATTGGGGAAAGCATTGTAGTCGTGTTGGTTTAGGTTCATAAACTTGTTCAACCATCTGTATCTATAAGAACTTGTATCAAAGTGACATTTTTTTCTTGACAATTCATTTTTCATGCTTTTCCATTTCTCTGGGGATTCATAAAAAAATTATTTTGTCAGGTTGAGATTGCTATTCGTGATAATGCCCAGCGATTATTTGCTTCAAAGCTAAAATCAGTTGGCAGAGGTAAATATGCTATATGTTAAAGTCTTTCAGGCATCATTGTATTGTTATCACTACTTTCAATGGGAAGGAAATTGTAAACTCTAAGCAGTTTTATGCTATGTGGTTAACTCTTATAGCCTACAGGGGATTGCTTATGTTCAAGTGGTGATTTGTTTGACTATGTTGTTTGTTATATTCTTAAATCTAATTCAGGAAATTTTAGGGTAGGATATAACTTATTAATCTTCCAATCTTTTAAACATTAACAAGAAATGGGTTGTAAATATATCTGATATAATTAATTTATTGATTTGCTACATGTCTATAGTTGTAGATTTGACTGTTAACTTTTTGAGGCTAAATTTTTTTTTCCATGTTCTCTTTAGATGTTAATGTGGAGCAGCTTGTTAGCCTTAGAGAAGCACAACGTTTGTATCGACTTTCTGATGAGGTAAGTTCTTCAAAATATTTGGTAACTACTTGGCTTTCTGCGGCTGGACTATAATTACTTCTCTATTTGGATATTTGTGCTTTTTGCAGCATGCTGAGGAATTATTCAAGGAGCATACAAGAAAACTGGTTGAGGAAAATATTTCAGCAGCACTCAGGATACTTAAGTCCAGAACAAGAGCAGTGTATGATCACTAGTAGTATAGATAAATGCAGCTCATGACTGTATACATGTGTCATAAACAAAACATAATGGACACTTAATTTTAGCCTGTGAGATTTCTTTAAGAGCATGTCTGAGATATTGTTTATGTTCCTGCATTGCATGTGCTTTTATTTCTTTGATGAGTTTGTATTCATAAAATTTGCACCATCTAATAAAACAAGGTTTTCCAGTAATGTAGTTGCACAAGCTGTGGAAGAGCTTGATAAGATACTAGCACTCAATAATTTACTTATCACATTAAAGAACCACCCGGACGCAGATCGCTTTTCCCCTGGTGTTGGTCCACTTTCCGTACTAGGTATGGATCCAAACTATATTCTTGGTCAATATGGCTGTTTTGACATGTCTAAAATCACAACCTTTTATTATTTTGTATCTATGCTTTAGGTGGTGAGTACGATGGTGATAAAAACATGGATGACTTGAAGCTACTTTATAGAGCATATGTGACAGATTCTTTGTCTAATGGTCGCATGGAAGAAAATAAGGTGTTCTTTTTGGGGAATGAATATGTTGATTGGGAAAACAGTTTCTAAGAAAATATATATGATTAGCTACGCCTTTTTTTTTTGTTATTTTAGGCTTGTATTCTCTATAGCTTTTATCAGTATTCTTTTTTAATTGCTGTTTGTTTTTTTTGTTTTGCTTTGTGTAGCTTTCTGCATTGAATCAGCTGAGGAATATATTTGGCTTAGGAAAACGAGAAGCAGAAACAGTTGTTCTTGATGTTACATCAAAGGTATATCGTAAGCGACTTGCACAGTCTGTTACTGGGGGAGATTTAGAAGCAGCAGATAGCAAAGCGGCCTTCCTTCAAAATCTTTGTGATGAGCTGCATTTTGATCCACAGAAGGCCAGTGAAATTCATGAAGGTGATTAAATTAAAATACCTGTATGTTTAAAAATCTTGCTATAGTAACCTAGAGATCTTGCTGATATTTTTTGCATAAACTACGAACTTTCTTCTGTTTCTTTCATATTAAATATGCATGAAGAAGAGTTCAATCCTTATTATATTTTGAAATTGTCATTAGTTTACTTAGTGATGAAGTATGCAATTTATGCTTTACCATTGTTTGTTTCTAAAATGTTCGTTTCGTGTTAAGAAATTTACCGCCAAAAGCTTCAGCAGTGCGTAGCTGATGGAGAGCTAAACGAGGAGAATGTTGCTGCCTTGCTGAGGCTTCGGGTCATGCTTTGTATACCTCAGAACACTGTTGAAGCTGCCCATTCAGATATCTGTGGCAGTTTGTTTGAAAAGGTAATCAAATGTTTTCCTATATATTCCTATGGTCCTGTAACTCCTGGTTCATATATACCTGTACCCTGCAATATTTTTTTTGTTAAAACTTCCCATCTTCGTATTGGTAGTCAGCATCAATCTTTGTAATTTTTCATTGTTCAGTAAAGTTTTCTTTTTTAAATTCTTGTGTATTGGAATAACATGAATGTAGGTGTAAATTTTGGGCTGCCCAGCCTAGCCTAAGCCCAAAAATTCAGGTTTGGGATGGGCTTTTTGGGGCCGGAGAGAGAATATGGGCCGGGGCAGGCCAAACCGATGTTCCAAATCTTAAGATCTGGTGCCCAACCCAATGAGTATCAAGTTGGGCTTTGGGCTCGGGTTACGAGTTCAGGCTTAAAGCGTAGGCCCGAATTTGGAGCTCAAGATTTGAATGTTTTTTATAATCCCAAAATTTGATTCACCCACACACACATATATTTGCTTAAAAAATCTTTAATTAAAAAATAAAATAAAAAACTTTTATGATATATACATAATATAAAAATATGACAAGCAATAAACAAATATGACTTAAAATATAATAAATATTTTATAATAAATTGAATACAAATAGAAAAAAAATTATAAAATTATATCAAGCTGGGCCTCGGGCCAGCCTGACAGGTAGCCCAAGGGGCTGGGCTTTGGGCCAGTTCTATACTAAAAATCTAAAGTTTGAGTCCAAACCAAGAAGAAATTTGGGCGGGATAGGTCCATAGTAGGGAAGAAAGAGGTAGGGTCCATTTTCCTTTCGAGCCTGTCCTTGATCCCCCTGGGATCAGGCCATATCGAGCTAAGGCTGAATATGGGGTGGGTTAAATCGGGTTTTGGGCTTTCGTTACATCCCTAAACATGAAGTTAATGGCTTGATATGTGAGAGCTCTCTGTTGTCAGATATGCGTCTGGCTGATTTGACCTCATTCTGTCAAACCAGCTCTGGATATAATATAGTAATTCTTATATTTTGTTTCTTTCCCAGGTTGTGAAGGATGCTATTGCATCAGGAGTTGATGGTTATGATGCTGATGTTAAGAAATCTGTCAGAAAGGCAGCACATGGCTTGAGATTGACTAGGGAGGCTGCCATGTCTATTGCTAGCAAGGCAGTGAGTGTCCATTTTGATTGCTGTTTGTTTTAAATGGGTATTTTTACATTTATATTTGTCATGAATTGCATTTCTTCAAATAACTTGTGCATCTGTGTAGGTCCGCAAAATTTTTATAAACTATATAAAACGAGCACGAGCAGCTGGAAACCGTACTGAATCGGCAAGAGAACTTAAAAAGATGTTAGCATTCAACACCTTGGTTGTGACAGAATTGGTGGCAGACATAAAAGGTGAATCATCTGAAACTCCACCAGAAGACCCTGTAAAGGAGGAAGTAAAAGAAATCGTGGAGGATGAGGACTGGGATTCTATCCAGACACTCCGGAAAATTAGACCCAACAAGGAACTTACTGCAAAGTTGGGAAAGCCCGGTCAGAGTGAGATTACTCTAAAGGATGACTTGCCAGAAAGAGAGAGGACTGACCTATACAAGACATACTTGCTATATTGTATAACTGGTGAAGTGACCAGAATTCCTTTTGGTGCTGAGATCACTACAAAGAAGGATGATTCAGAGTATATTTTCCTAAATCAGCTTGGTGGAATTTTGGGTTTGAGCAGTAAGGAAATAGTGGAAGTACATAGGAGCCTAGCTGAACAAGCTTTCAGGCAACAAGCAGAAGTGATTTTAGCTGATGGGCAACTGACAAAAGCCAGAGTAGAGCAGCTTAACGAATTGCAGAAGCAAGTTGGCTTGCCTTCAGAATATGCACAAAAGATAATTAAGAGCATAACAACTACAAAAATGGCTGCTGCTATTGAGACAGCTATTGGTCAGGGGAGGCTGAATATTAAGCAAATAAGAGAACTTAAGGAAGCAAATGTTGATTTAGACAGCATGATATCTTTGAGCTTGCGAGAGAACCTGTTCAAAAAGACTGTTGATGATATTTTCTCATCAGGCACTGGGGAGTTTGACGAGGAGGAAGTCTATGAGAAAATCCCTTCAGATCTTAACATTAATGCTGAGAAGGCAAAAGGCGTTGTTCATGAACTTGCTCAAAGCCGGTTATCAAACTCATTGATTCAAGCTGTGGCACTGCTAAGGCAGAGAAATCGTCAAGGAGTGGTATGGATTTATATGCATGTTTTTCTTTACTTATTTTACTTAAGTTGCAGTAGGCTTCTGTGTGTTTGAATGCTTAAAGGGAAAAGTTAGAAATTTTCTTTCTGCTATTACAGGTTTCCTCTCTTAACGACTTGCTGGCATGTGACAAAGCTGTACCTTCGAGCCCACTTTCATGGGACGTAGCAGAAGAGCTGCCTGATCTATACACCATATACCTGAAAAGTGACCCACCACCCGAAAAGCTGTCCCGCTTGCAGTTTCTTCTGGGCATAAGTGATTCGACAGCGGCTGCACTTAAAGAAATGGGAGATAGAGTACTCACCTCTAGTGCCGAGGAGGAAAAGTTTGTATTTTGACTGTTTCCGTGAAGTTGTAAAAGGTGAATGGGGCATTAACCCCTGCCTGTTGAGCCCATTTTTGTCCAGCTGATTTTTTTCTTTTGAGAGAATAGAATGTTAAAAAATGTCATAATATGATTATTAGAGACAAAATAGTCAGTGCCATCATATAATATAATGAAACTCTGGAATGCAATAAATGTATGACTTTGTTATGTAATTTTATTTTTATTTTTTTGGTGTGCGAAGATATCAGATCACGAAAAAGAAAAAAGAAAAATGATATTCTGTGGAAGATCTTACTTTAAAGTCAAAAAAACTATAGATGGTTGCATCACGAAATCTTTTGCAGGGGGTACCATTTCATGTTGGTCGATACTTTATTGAATTTGGTCATTTTTCTTATCCCTTCACTTGTAATGCATTCTGCATATTGTTTTCAAAGCATATTGTGACTTTGCATATTGTTCAAAGTGGGTGACAACGTGTCGTGATGCAATGGCTATCAAGTTGTAGGGATACAATTGAGTTGAAAGCAAAAGTTGTTTTGTCGGTATAAACAAAATAAGTTAGTTGACTATAACAAAAGAAGAAAACAGGCATGCAGTTTAATCCCATTATGAACCCTGTGGGAGAAGAATCAAAGGTACATGATTCATATTCAATATCGAAGAAATTTCAGTATTAAAAATGGATAGATTAGGTAAAAGCATGGAGTTTTTTTTTTTTATTTTGGTTCTTTTTTTATTATTAACTTTTTCAGTGAAAAATGGGTAGCAATCAGTCCTAAATAGAATTGATAAGGTATGGATAAATGGGTTCGTACTTCGGAGAATTCAAATCCTTGATGTTAACTAGTTTGGTTCCACCCACTTCATCCTTTATAATAAAATTCTACAGTTGCGCTATGCCAAATTGTCAAATTGCACTACTGATTAAGAGAGCGAAAACTTTGAATATCTACTTCTCCAGACATACCAAATTGAGCTAATAATAATTAACACGGTTAATATGAACAATTTAGACTTGCAAACGTTTACTTTTTGTTTAAAATATTAGCCATCTTTAGAATTCCTTTTGAAGTTCTATTATGAACTCATTTTAGTGTGTGTGTGCGCGCGCGTATATATAGAATTTTGCTATAAAATTTATTTGTTGGGGAGTTTATGGAGCCTGACAGGTTAATTTTTTTATTATTTTTTTTTAGATTTTTTTTTACCAAATATTAATTTTAAAAAAATTATTAAAAAAAATAACCAAAAATAGATGACTAAAATATTAAAACATACATGATTGTTGTATTTTGTATAGCATTTTTTTTATAACCCAATAGCTCTAAATACTATAAAATTAAAAATTCAAAAATATTTTAAAAAAAAAATTCAAAAAAATATAAAAAAAATAAAAAATATTTTTGTTAGAGAACTTATAAAGCCTAATAAGTATATTATATATATATATATATATATATATGTGTGTGTGTGTGTGTGTGTTGTGGAATATTCTAAAGTTTGGTTCATTCGCATAAGATTTCTTCCAAACCAAGTTCTATTGAAAGGTTTAAAAAAAAAATTAAAAGAGGAAAAACAGGCATAATTAATTTTGACTAAATAGATTCCCCATGCCATACATGTTCACACAATGTTAAAACATTCATAGTCAAATCACCTAGTGCCACGTCCTTCATTTGCCCTTTTTTGTCAGCTCCTTTGCATTACAAAAACAGGGTAGGATTTTTTATTTTTATTTTTTCAATGGAAGAAGAAGAAGACGGCTAGTGGAGGAAGCAGATTTCCAAATGTTGCCTTCTAGCTAGCCATGGACATGGAGTTGAAAATTGAAATAAAGTTTAAGAAAACGCTGACCTTGGAATAGCATATATATATATATATATGGATTAGATAAAAAAATGTCAAACAGTCCAATAAAAATGCTTACTTGTGGTCTATAAATAGACTATATACCGCTTGCTAGCTTTCCCAACTGGAATCATAATATTCCTGCTAAAACATCTCTATCCTTGCATAGCAATATGGCACCGAATAGGTACACCAAAAGATCAGAGATTTTGTTTGTAATAACTATGTTCCTGTGTGGATTTAGGTCTTCGTCTTCGCAATTGTCGTCGAATTACTATTACTACACATGTCCAAAAGTCCTATATACCATTAGGAGTGCAGTGATGAATGCCGTGGCCGAGGAACATCGAATGGGGGCTTCTCTGCTCCGCCTTCATTTCCACGACTGTTTTGTTAATGCAAGTTCCATCTCTAGCTAATTAATTTCATAAATATAATGTCATTGTTTTGCCTGAATTACTTACCACCAGTAAATAAAAATCTGAAATGGGTTTTGATCAGATTAAAGCTTTGCATGGATGATACGTTTTTTGATGTTTCATGATTATGTGGATTTGATGCATGCAGGGATGCGATGGATCTGTTCTAGTCGATGACACATCGAACTTTACAGGGGAGAAGACAGCGGCACCAAATACAAACTCGTTGAGGGGTTTCGAGGTGATTGATACTATCAAATCCCAACTGGAGACCATTTGCCCTGGAGTTGTTTCTTGTGCCGATATCCTCTCTGTTGCAGCTCGTGATTCTGTTGTTGCGGTACATATCTTTCTAAAGTCTCTACTATATGATAATCAACACAGCATCTTCATGATGTATATTTATAAGTGTGTGTACTGTACTAAATTGTAGTTTAATATGGTATCAGAACTGTAAATCTTGGGTTATTTTCAAAATTAAATCATCTTTCACGTTCTGGACCTTCTTTACAGGTTTTTCCATTCAAGGAGGTGCCAGTCCCATCTTTCACTTATCGTCTTTCATCCCATTTTCTAACCCACATATAAAGACGGTGTTAAAGTTTATAACTCAACTCCAGTCCAATAGTACTACGTTATGATATAATATACATATGTACACACACACACACACGCCGCAGTAGAGGGTGTTAAGTCTCGCACCATGATATGGAGGACAATTGAATTATAAACATATATAGAGAGAGGGAGAGAGAGCAGTGGCTTATTCGAATTTGTAGCTGTAAAAATGTTTACAAAAAAAGTTAGCAATTGGAATCTCATGCATACTACCTTATGTTTATTTTCTAATGATTACCTTCTTAACAAATTCAAATATAGGGAACGAAAACTATGTTTTAGTGCCATGTAATCATGTTAGCTAAAAATAATATAGGAAGTCAAACAGTCATTGATATAATGTAAAATTATTAACATTTTGTCTTACATTAATTAGTCATTAAACTTTGTTTATTTTTCAACATTTATTTTCAGTTGGGCGGGCCATCTTGGACAGTAGAGTTAGGCAGAAGAGACTCGACCACAGCAAGTTTTAGTGCTGCAAATACTCAACTCCCATCACCAATTCTCAATCTCACCGACCTTATAACTTTCTTCTCAAACAAAGGTTTTACTGCCAAAGAATTGGTAGCTCTTTCAGGTATATATAGATATATATATATTAAATACACCACTCCCACTGCCCCACAAGAACTATACATCAAAATATAGTAACTTTTAACAAGTTGATGAGTTACTTAAAAGGACTACTTTTTAGCCATAATTGAGGTTTTTCAAATGCTTGTCCAAATTATGCAGGGTCTCATACAACAGGGCAAGCCAGGTGCGTTATGTTTAGACCCAGAATCCACAACGAGACCAACATCGATTCAGAACTCGCAGCATCGCTAAAATCAAGCTGCACCACAAGCACAGCCGACAATGACAAACTTGCTTCGCTAGACGCCACTAGCCCGGTTCTGTTTGACAATGGTTATTTTAAGAACTTGGTCAATAACAAAGGCCTATTGCATTCTGACCAGCAACTCTTCAGTGGTGGTTCTACTGATTCTCAGGTTACAAATTACATCAACAATCCTTCCACTTTCTTTCAGGATTTCGCCAACGCCATGGTTAAAATGGGAAGCCTTAGCCCTCTTACTGGAAACAGTGGAGAAATTCGTAGGGATTGCAGGAAATTAAATTGATGCCAAGACTTGTTTGGTACTGATAATTGTTATTTATACTCCTACTATGATGTATTAGGCTTTTTTTTTTTTAATTGCAATTCACTTCTGATCTGTGTGGTTCCTAGAGAGGAAGGATGTGGAAAATACAGTAGCTTCTTCCTTAAGGAAGAAATATAGTAGACATGGATTTGTGTTTCTATAGATTGATACATATTCTAAACTATGATTGATGTAGGAAATAATAAAGCTAATTTATATATTTTATACCAACCAAGTTGCTTGAATAGTGAATATTCAGTTTCTTTGAAATTAATACGGAATATTTTACTTCACGTCACGCTCATAATATGCGATCTAAAAACCAAGTACATCAATTTTTTTAACCGCAAGTTTTTAATTTGTAGATTGTCGCTGATAAATTATCAACGACAGCTTCATCGCTAAAGGTACATTATAAGTCATAGGCTTTCAGATCTCATTTAAGTAATTTTTGACAAGATTAACTATATTGATGTCATATTGGCATAATTTGATTGAGTACTCAAAAAATTGTGTAGTATTATTGTTCATGAAGTAATTTTAATATGCCAAGATGATTAATTTTTCATGCTTTATTTTCCTAGGAAAATTGATTAATAGGAAAGGAGAAAGCAAAGCAATAAAATATAAAAGTCCTCATCAATTTAGTTAATTTCATCATTGAATTGGGTGATTAGTAACAGTAAGAGGAAAATTCCCACCTAATCCACAAATAACACCACTCTTTTCCTATGTTTTTGAATATTTGATAAGTCATGATGGTAGGAGTAGGACTATATAACTGTCAGGAATCAGGATTCATAAGTCAATTTACTTGCCAATAACAACCGAACAATTCCCCCAGACACAAGAAGAAAACAGTACTTGAAAAACCTAATATTGGACATTGTGAAGTTTGTCCAATATTATCAACCTACACTTTCTTAATCATAGGCTACAAATTTAAGTCATATATTTCAAATTTGCAAGCTCAATAACGCGCTCAATCTAGCTGCTAACCTCTTCTTGCTCTTTTTTATTTTTTATGTCAAAGATTGGATGTATTTACTTCGTTGAATTTCTAGCACCCAACACATGAACATACGAATGTCATAAATTCTATTCATGAATAATGGTGTTGGGAACAATTTTTGCCACTAGATTTGTGGTCAAGTTAGCAATGCCATCCATTTCAACTTTGGACAAGCTCTTCAAACTTTGTAAAAAGTTACAACAACGGCAATCTCTCTCAAGGCAAATACATGTAGCATAAATCATTACAGGTAAAAATTCCATCCCAAACACCCAGTATTAACATTAACAAAAGTACTTGCAATCTGATAAGGCACGAATGACTCAGATTGACTAAGGTTGAAGCAGCAACAAATCAATCGATTTTAACCAGGCAGATCTATATATTTATCTGTTATTTTCTATTAAGGAAAAGATAAGTCATCTTAGAAATGCACATTCTAATATGTTAGGGGAAGAAAGACCTATCCCATGACTCAGATACAGGGGATTTCTCATTCAAGGCCCTGCTACATATGTTAAATCGCATGGAGCATTCTGTGCATAGTTTAGGTACTTCGTACAACATGAGAATGACTTTCATAGTTTACAAGGTGGTGTTGCAAAAATGCTTTTATGGAGTTAATTTTGGTGAATATTTTGGATTGCTGCGTTGATGCTTCTACAATCAAATTCCATGGTCTTCATCCAGTTCTCAAAATCTCCAATTTCCTGCAATATGAATCCGCAAAAGAAGTCCATCTATAAACACGTCCCAATTCTTAAATGCAAACATCAGGAAGAAAAAGCACAGAAACGCACACCAAAACACACGTTATGACTTGCCCATGCATGGCGCTCATCAAAAGACACAAATGAATTCACAAATTCAATGTCAATGACATCAACATAATCTTCAAAATGATAGGTGTTTGAATTCGCCAATTATATTAACCATTACATTTTCATTTCTAACACAGCCCTTTTGTCCACAAGGTGGTAAAGTAACATGGAGACTTGCCCATATCAACCAACTAGCACAGGAGTAATCTCCCAACTGATCCTAAACTGTACTTGTAATGAGCAAGTGTCAAATAAAAAAGTTTTTTTTATGTTTCTCCAAAAAGCAATGAACATCACCTTCTTTTTTCCTCTTAAGGTTTCAATTTTTTCTTCAAATTCATCCCTAAGAATTCAATCCTATACTCAGAAAAGCAATATAAAAAGAAGATGATTCACTGCTAGCTTCTTTCACTCACCAAAGCCCCAAAAGAGGCACAATGCTATAATAAAATTGAAATTTTTTTTGTAATATCAAGCAAATGTACATATTGCAATCATTTTACAATTGGGTCAGCAACAAAATATACCATGGTTTTGCATTCCAAAAAAAACAGGTAGGCATAATTTCCATCCCAAAACATGTATCTGACATACTAAATTTCCTTAACGAGCCAAACAGAGCATAATTTGCATTAAAACAGAAAAAAAAAGAAGGAAAAAAAATATATAATTATGTATTATTCATCCAATGAACAAGTTCAATTCACCCAGCATACTAGAAAAAGACACTGAAGCTTAATGGAAAGGACCTTAACGGCGGTGTTAATAGTATGAGTGGCAGTGAGCCATTGATCGGTCTGCTTCATGAATCGGGCAATTGAAGCCGCTAAAACCCGAACTTCGAGCTCGATTCGCTTCTCGTTGATGAAGCATTCCTGGACCCCACTGTTCACAGCGTCGACCAAAAGATCCGAAACCCTCGATGCCTTCCTGATCGCCTCCTTTTTCGACTTCTCTGTATAAATTTAATTCATATACCATAAGCTTCATAAAAAATCAAAAATTTCTGAAAATGGAAAACTTTTTTGGAAAGGAAATATTAGCGAACTGAGAATCACCGGTGAGTTCGCGGAGTCTGACGGAGGAATTCTGATGATCGTGGAAGAGCTCGAGCAAAGAGGCTTCCAGACCTCCGGGCTCTGCATCGGAGAAGGAAGATGGCACGCGCGCACGCGCCGCTACGCTAGGTGCTCCTGGATACATTCGCTGCAGGAGTTATTGCTATGCTAATGAGGTGGCCGATTCTTCCTAATTTCCTGAGAACTGCCGGTCATCTATTACGGCGTCGTTCGGCGCTCTCTCTAAAGAGTCCAGTTGGTTGAGTACTGGGTTGGGTTAGAGGTGTAAATTTGAGCCCAAGTTTAAAAATTTGGTTCAGACGGATTCTGTTGAACTTTAATGGGCTGGCTAAAAAGGAATTTTTGTATAAATGACCATGTAGGATCTAATTTAATGTTTGATGCCCATGATTTTAAAGTACATGATTTTTGTCTACTATGTTAGCTGCTTTATTTTTATTTTTCAAAAATATCCCTCCTTTTACTCTCTCTTTCTTTCTATGTTTATCTTTCTCTTTTGTTTTATCTCACCTTGCTCTTTTTTTATTCTCTCTTAGCATTCAGGGTATAAAATTCTTTTCAAAAATGGACAAACAGATAAAAATGTCCAGTAGCAATAAAAAAATAAACAAATAAAAAATGATTTTTTAATCTATTTTAATTTTTTTCCTCTACCTTTGCAACTCGCTGTCTTCTACTTTATCTTTCTCATTTACTCTCGTCTTTTCCTTTCTATATAACTGATGAACAAAAATTTCTATTTTTTATTAAAAAAAAAAGAAAAAAAAAAGAGCATATGATCCCAATTTTAACAAAATTACAATAACACAATTTTATTTTTGTTGCAAAATTACTCCTTCCATAAGAGTTTTTGCTAATATTTGTAATAAAATTTTATATGTCTGTATTTACCTCTCATTGAGAGGGATGAATTTCAAAGTTTTTCTCTCTGTCTTATACCCCACTCTTCTTGGAGCGGAGCCTCTTACAATGGGATGGAATAAACACTCTGTGAAAATTTAGTTTTTCTCATCTCAAATTACAACATGCATACACCATGCCCCTTTAGTAAGGGGCTCCACCCCAAAGGGGTGGGCATTTTTTTAAAAAAACCGACCAAACCGGTCCAACCGAACTGGACCGCGCGGTTCGGTCCGGTTTCAGGTTAAATCGGTTGGCCGGTCGGTTTTCATTATAATGCAAATTTTCGGTCCGGTTTGGCAGTCGGTTAATGTGATATTTATTTGCTGAACCGACCGAACCGGACCGCATAATACCATATATAATGCCACATCACCAAGAAGTGATCTCGGCCGTCCATCACGATCAAAAAAACCCTAACCTATCTAAACTCAAATCGCAAACTCATTTGGACTTACTTTGGAGACCATTCCCTTCGAGAGGCCGCAGAGGCGCAGACTGAAGAATGGTGACCTAGACCGAGTTATTCGCCGCCAGTCGCCACCAGTCGCCGCCGAAGCCTCTCTCACACCCACGACCATGAGTCCACGCCACCAGTCATCTTTTGCATAATAATAAGGTGATATTTTGTTCTAATCTAATCTATAATCGCACCTGCTCAATGTTAGGTTCTTGTTTCCCTATTTTTTTTTTTTACTTGAATTTGTCCTCGCAACATCATCAATCTGTGTTGGAGTTTTCATTTTCATCATCTAGAGACAGAGGAGGAGGAGGGGTTTTTGTGAGTTCTTTTAACCGAGAGACAGAGGAGGAGGAGGGGTTTTTGTGTGTTCCATTTTCTTGGGTTTTTGTGAACCGATTGAAAAGGGGTTTTTGTGAGTCTTCCATTGCAGATTTTAGAACTTATTGAAAGTGAAATTTTTTTTTTTTACTCACGGAAGTCTTGGTATTTTTGATTTCCTACTTGCTCTGTGAGAATTAAAGTACAGAGCAATATATTTGTGATTATTTGTGAGAATAACCGGTTATGTTTTGAATTTGATATTGTTGAAATTGGTTCAAGCACTTGGGTCTTTCATAGTTTATTTGTGTTGTTTTTGGATATGCATTGATTTAGTTTTGTTGGTATTTCACAGAATCATTGAAGCCTTGGGTTTGAACTTGAAGTTGAAGCTTGGAGTTGGAGCATTGTCTAATAGTAT
This sequence comes from Ochetophila trinervis, assembly GCA_003254975.1. Taxonomy (NCBI): domain Eukaryota; kingdom Viridiplantae; phylum Streptophyta; class Magnoliopsida; order Rosales; family Rhamnaceae; genus Ochetophila; species Ochetophila trinervis. The sequence continues at coordinate 303,780 of QANX01000168.1, forward strand.
TAGAATTGCTGTTTGAAGGAGATTAGATACCAGGTAAGTCAAATATGATTTGGTGCTAATTGCTGATCTTTAATATGTGATGTGGTATTGTGGTGTTTAATTCAGTTTGTCCTGTCTTGCATTCTGATTTGTTGCTTTCAAATTTCAGCATATTAGAAGTAAATTGTTTCTGGTCTTTAATTGTTAAATATTAGAATTGTTGTTTGAAGGAGATTGGAGACCAGGTAAGTCAATTCTAATTTGGTGCTAATTGCTGGTCTTTAATATGTGATGTGGTATTGTGGTGTTTAATTCAGTTTGTCCTGTCTTGCATTCTGATTTGTTGCTTTCAAATTTCAGCATATTAGAAGTGACTTGTTTTTGGTCTTTAATTGTTAAATATTTTAGTGTTAATCTTTAATTCTTTAATCTTTAATACTTAATCTGAAAATGTACTTTCAATGATTTCATCAATAGGCCAAACTTATGAATGACAAATTGTTTAATTATATAACAAGAAAAATAAATTATGTGATAAGATAAGTTGAGAATACAATGTAGAGCTATTGAAACTAATGAGGGGCTTACTTTGTATATATGTATTAGTGTACACAATTTAAAATCATGATTAGCAAGTAAAGGAATAAAATGTCTCTTTGTCTTCCCCAATATAATTAATAGATCTACTCTATTATTTTAACTACATACCGCTAGATTAATTAATTAATTTCAACTTTCATGTTATATTATTCTGCAATATATAAAGAAATAAGTACATATTGGATGCTTTCCACATTTATAATAAATAATTAGAGCTATTGAAATTAGAAGACTTAGTTTATATATATAACTTTCATGTTATTTGTAGTTGATGTCCAGTACTGTTTAATTTGATTAGTGTTGCTATTAGTTGCTGTCCAGAATTGTGATGTGGTCAAAATGTGAATGTTTGGTCTTGTTTTCTCATTTGTTAATCTTTCAAGTTAAGCATATTAAGCAATGTGAATTTTGATTTAGTTTAAGGGAGTTAATTCTGTTGTTAGTCATTTAGTCACTGTGGTTATTTGGTTAGTAATGTGGATTTTGATTTAGTTTAAGGGAGTTAATATGTGATTTAGTTTTTATTATTTTTATTTGGTTAAACATATTAATTAATGTGAATTTTGAGTTTTTTATTATTTGGTTAGTAGTTTTTTATTATTTTTAGTTACTTTTATTGAGAGTTAAGGTACTGTTTAGTTATTTTTAAGGGATTTAGTAATTGTTAGCTGATTTTAGTTATTTGTAGTTGCTGTCCAGTACTGTTTAATTTGATTAGTGTTGCTGTTAGTTGCTGTCCAGAATTGTTTTTTGTTATTTCTCTGTGGTAATGTTTGGTATTTGTTTTAATTCAATTTTTTTTATTTAGGGTTAAGAAATATGGATTCAACTCCATTACCTGAACTAAATGATCATACTCAAACTCAAAACTCTCCATCAATGCAATCACCTAATGAGCTCAATCCAGTCCTTCCCCGACCCCCATTAGGCAAAAACAAACCTACTAGGAAAGCATCTGATGTATGGGACCACTTTGATAAAATAAAGGGCTGTAAGAGATCTGAATGTGTACATTGTGGTAAGGATTATGCAACCGACTCTAGAAAGAATGGAACTAGTACAATGAGGAATCATCTAATGAATCAGTGTCCGAGTTACCCTTATAGGACTGAGGATAAAAAGCAAAAAACTTTAACTTTTGAAAGAAAATCTGATAATAGTGGTATGAGCAGTCTTGTAGCTACAGGATTCAGTAAGGAAGCATGTAGGATGACATGTGCTAAGATGATAGTTTTGGATGAGCTACCATTCAGTTTTGTAAAGGGTCATGGATTTAGGCACTTTTGTAGTGTTACGTGTCCTAAGTTTGATCCTCCATCTAGAAGAACCATTGTAAGAGATATATATCAATTGTACTTGGATGAGAAATTGGCTCTAAAATCTAGTTTTATTGGAAAACAACAAAGGGTTAGCCTCACAACCGATACATGGACTTCCATTCAAAATGTTATTTATATGACATTGACTGCCCATTATATTGATGATGATTGGATGTTGCACAAAAGAATCTTGAACTTTTGTGTAGTTCCTAACCATAAAGGGGAGACACTTGGGAAGGTAATTGAGATTTGTTTGCATGATTGGGGTATTGAGAGAGTGTTTACAATAACACTTGATAATGCAAGTGCAAATAATTCTGTTGTTACTTACCTTAAAAGGAAGATGATAAATTGGAAAAACTGTGTTTTGGATGCTGAATTTTTGCATGTTCGGTGTAGTGCACACATTGTTAATTTGATTGTCACTGAAGGTTTGAAAGAATTACATGAATCAATTACTAGTATTCGTAATTCAGTGAGATATGTTAGGTCCTCTCCTTCTAGGTTGCAAAAATTTAAACAATGTATAGAGCAAGAGAAAATTGAAAGCGAGGCTTTAGTAGTTTTGGATGTTCCAACTAGGTGGAATTCCACCTACTTGATGTTAGAGTCGAGTTTGAAATTTCAAAAAGCTTTTGAGAGGTTGGAAGAGGAGGATGATCATTTTACTAATCATTTTGAAGAGGATGATAGTGGGAAAGTCAAGGTTGGACCTCCTAAAGCTTGGCATTGGGATGATGCCAAAGCTTTTATTTCTTTTCTCAAAGGTTTTTATGATGTGACTTTGAAATTTAGTGCTTCAATTTAAGTTACTTCCAATATTTATTTTCATCAAGTTTTTTCAATTCAAAAACAATTAAATGACATTTCAATTAATGGGGATTCTCGCATGAGTAATATGGCCAAGAAAATGAGAGCAAAATATGATAAATATCGGGGTTCAATGGGAGATGTCAATAAATTGCTTTTGATTGCAGCTGTTCTTGACCCTAGGTATAAGCTAGATTGTGTTTCATTTAGTTATGGCATGCTGTATGAGAATGATGAAGTGAGAGTTAATGAATTGACAAATGGTTTGAAGAACACTTTACTTCGTCTTTTTGATTGGTATAAAGGCCAAGAAGTGATTTCAGATGGTAGTGGACTTTCTCCTCAAGGTGCAAGTATTTCTCATTTAGAGCATAATACAACTAGCTTAGATACGAATTTAGAACAAGCTAATTATGCTGATAAGATTTGGATGGCTTATTTGAAAAAGAGATAACAAAATAAGTGCAATGACTTGAAAAATGATGTTGATAGATATTTGGTGGATCCTTGTGAATCTGGAACATTCAAGGATTTTGATATTTTGAATTGGTGGAGGGTAAATGGTCATAAATACCCTATTTTAGAAAAGCTTGCAAAGGATGTATATGCAATTCAAGTATCAACTGTGGCTTCTGAAAGTGCTTTCAGCACTGGAGGACGAATACTTGATCCTTTTAGGAGTTCTTTGACAGCTAAGATGGTAGAGGCTTTAATATGCTGTCAGAATTGGCTTAAAGCTTCTCCTAATGTTGATAGATTCTTTTTGGAAGATGTGGAATTCTATCATAAGTTGGATGAAGGTATGTAATAAGTATATTAAAGTTCTAATTAATATATTGTTAATTTGTTACTTAATTGTATTAATCTAATATGTTGTTTGTTCCTATTTAAAGAGTTGTGCCAAACAATAGGAGCTGCCAAAGTAGATTCATAGATGCATATATGGACATCTGAGGTATTGTATATTGTTTTTAAAGTATTTGATGATTTCATTTTTACTTACACTGTTAGTTGCTGACTTTTATTCTTCTTCTTTTTTTGTAGGAGACTAGGTGATGATATGGTATAACAATTTGCAACCTAGAATAATTCTTTGATTATGTTTGTTGTTTCAATTTTGATTTATTTTTATTTTTTATTCATTGTGGTTTTATTTTTATTTTATCTTTTTTGTAGTAGATGAGTGCTTACTGCTTACTACTTTTGGTAATGGCAAATTGCAATTTTTGAAGCAGTTTTTTAATTGTTGATTATTTTAATTTTTTGTTTTCACATTTTATTTATATTTTCTTATGATTCACTCAATTTGATTTTGATAATAATTTTTTCTTTTCTTTTATAGGTGAATATTGCTGATTTGGTATTTAAAATTTCAGCAAGACAGCAACATACATTTTTGATATATTTTGAAGCAATATTTTTGGTAATGGCAAATTGCAATTTTGAAGCAGTTTTTTAATTGTTGATTATTTTAATTTTTTGTTTTCACATTTTATTTATATTTTCTTATGATTCACTCAATTTGATTTTGATAATAATTTTTTCTTTCCTTTTGTAGGTGAACATTGCTGATTTGGTATTTAAAATTTTAGCAAGACAGCAACATACATTTTTGATATGCACGTGTAATTTATTTATTTATTTTTGAAATTTGGTTTACTGGTTTGTAATTAATTTAGTTTACTTCTGGTATTTAAAATTTCACACTAGGGGTAATTGTATGACTGATAATATAAATTAATGTTTGATGGTAACTACTACTAGACTAGTAACATATAACTTGATCTATAGTTATCCAAAACTAATATGAATTTATAATCAAACATGAAGAAGGTAACCAGGTCTTGCAGCCTAGTGGTCAAGCAAGTTTCAAATCCTAGGTTCAAACAGTTGGCAATTATACCCGAAAAAACAAAAAGTAACTTGACATTGTTTAAAGGGCTTTTTTCACCAAAAAAAAACATTAGGCCCAAATAGGAACCCAAAATGTGGCCCAAAATGAAGGCCCAATTACAGTCCAAACCATCCAGAGAAACCGAACCAAACTGAACCATTCGGTCCGATTTTATGTGCAGTTTTGCACTCCAGATGGTTTGGTTCAGTTTTAAGTCTTAATTAAACCGAATGTGCAGTTCGGTTTTATTTTTCAGTTAAAACCGAACCAAACCGCACCGCATCCAAGCCTACTATTAATAATGGAAAGCCTACCATCCTTAGATATGAAACTAAAGGTTAAAAGATGATAATTTATTTTTGCAAAAAGTGTAAAGAAAATTCAGAATTTTGCATTGGAAGAAGAAGATGATGATTGTAGAGATTAAAAAAAGGAGAAAAAACAAAGATAAATTTATCCTAGTCTTGTCAACTTTAACAAAATTCTCTAACGAGGAGATATTTATTTTCAATTTGAAATACTCATTTGTAATATTAGCCAATTCATAAAAAAAAATACGTATAATTTACTTTTTTTAATAAAAAAAAAAAAACAATGGTCAATAAAAAACTAATATTTGATAGATTGGTATTAATTTCAATTTGTTCTTTAGATTTTAAAAATTACATCTAATATCTCTATAGAAAGTACAGATGTTATTATTATCTCTAGAGAAAGTACAGATCATATTATTTTGGTGAGAATTAGAGAAGAAAAATAATATCTATTTGAAAAATTGATAATTTTTAAAAAAGTGACTAAAACTAACAACTATGACAGTGATGTCTAATGCATCGTACTTTTCTTTATAGTCCAAGAGCCGACCATCCCTGCCTACAAGATTATCCTAGCATAGACGTGGCTCTTATACTATTTGTAGCAATCCTGCTCAATCTTGTCTAAAATTGCTAATTAATTTGATTTTTTTAGTAACCTATTATATAGGTAATGGGAGATTTTTAAACCATAGATACCCCTTTTTAAAGTGGGGCTTACATCTTGCCTAAAAATTGTACTTTTTTCAACCTTTGGATTATAAGTGTCTTGCTCAGCTGAGAAATTATGGTGTCATATAGCATATGAACATTATGGCTTGCTATGAATTATTTTGGTCTTTTTTTTTTTTTTGGTAAAATGAATTATTTTGGTCACACCGAATTTTAGACAGGTAGTTTATATTTTATGTGAGACTTTTGAACCAAAGATTACTTTGTTTTTTAAAACTTAAATGGTTCTCCACATTAAGCATCATACTTTCCTCATCCACCCCCCAATCTATTTTTTTCCTTCCTCTATTTGGACAATACTAAATGATCATGATTCATGACCAAAAAAAACATTTACTGAAAGAAATGTTGTCCTTTCAGAGGTTTGAATTTCACCATGTCAAGGTAAATTTTTCACATATATTTATGGCCTACATTACACTTTAAGGCTATTTAGTACATTGGACCTCAATGTACAAATATCACATGGAAAAGCATGTGGGGATGTTTGGGATTAGCAACGATTACACTGTAAAAGTAGCCCACCCATCTATTCCTCTTTGATTTCTCTGTCAATAGTAAAGCTGCTTAAAGAAGAGAAACATGAAAATCCAAATCCTCCATTTTGGGTCCCCAAAATCAAAGATATAAAGATATAATGAAAAGCAGGTTTTTTTTACAGGGTTTGAAAATAATGTGTGTACTGGGAAGAATGTTGATGCATATGGGAGAGAGAGGACGATTATTTCCAATGTCCTAATTTGGTCCTACCATGCCACTATTATATGGTTCTGTTTATAGGTCTGACTACTCCTTTGAAGGTAAATTATTTGTGCAAAATTCAGTAAATAAAAAAATGCCAATATACCAAAATCATCGTTATTCTTTTATGTAGTGTCTCAATGAATTAATTGGTTCCTAATTTCTTGATATTTTTCTTTAAAGCAATTCACATTTGAATAATGACATAATATCTAATTAGTTTTATTTGGATTTTTTTTTATTTTTTTTATGAATAAAAAGATGTCTTCTAGTAGTATCATATACTATATATTTTGCGCTATGCGGCATTAGACCGTCCAAATCAATAACAAAACATACTAAAACTTGAACAAAAACTTTCGAATTTGCAAGTGTTACTTCGAGTCTTACTATGCTCCTTTATTATCACGAATAGTTCAATGCTGCAATATCACCTAGCACAAGAAAATTTGGACTTTTTTTTTTAAAAAGAAATATTTAATTCATCAAGCATTTATTGTCTTCAGAAACTCTAAGCCTATTGTGAATTAATAATGCAAAATTTTATCAACTGTTATATATATATTCTATGGTTAAATCATGACCGTTTTATGATCAGAATATTATTTATCATCGTTTGGATTATTTTAAAAGTTAAAAATATATTTCTGGTTTTAAATAAACTCATACATAATTTATTTTACTTTTTTAAAATTTTAGTACTTCACAAAATTCATTAAATTTTACTTTTTAAAATAATTCAATAGCTAATAAATAACATTTTAACTATAAATATTCAGAATATCCTAAACATAGAAAGAATATATATATATATATATATATAATATATAAAATCAACTACAAATGAGGTTACCAAAAAAATAATAATAATTCAACGACAACAACAGCAAGAAGAAATAGGGATGCATGTGACTGTAGACTTGCTATCTATCCCCATGGACCCAAATTTGTGGCCTTTACATGCTTTGTTCATTAAATAGTGTTTTCTTCCCTTCACCACAACATAACATTTGTACTGCATCTGCATTCTCAATTTAATTTGGCTAATTATTATGCATCATGTGTTAAAACGGGAAAAGAGGGTAGGGAATTTAATTGAAAATTTTAATTAAATGATATATATATACGTGGGTAATTGAAATTTAAAAAATCAAGCATATTTAACATTTTCATTAGTTTTTAAAAATATTTTATATTATTTTTGTCAATATTATATTTTACTCTAAAACTTTTTCGGAGTTGGACAGTTCAAAGTGGAATTAGAGAAAAACAAAATAATAGTTTTTTATTACCGGAATATCCCCGAACACATAAATCTCCAAAACTAGAAACAAATTAAGGTACCAGAAAGTTATTCAGAGGCGAGGTACGTACGTCTTCTTTTGATTTTATTTTCTTTAAATTTTCTATTTCAATGCTGAGAAAGTGTGAAAAAATGTGTAGAGATGAATTTATTGTTTAATTTTGAATTTTGTTCTTTTAGAATGCTGAAATAAGAATGCAGATCATTTTTTTTTTTTTTAAATTATGCATTTTCTTCTTCTTGGTTTTTATCTTCTTAATTTTTAGAATGCAATTACATATTTGTTCTTATAAGTATTTCAATGCTAATTATACCAATTAAAAAAAAAAAACATTTGATAAATAAATATATATATATGGACCACATCGTCCATCAAAAAGTGAGGGCTAAACATTTATTATTGTATGATGTATACTGTTTTTTATTACAAATTGGGAGATAGGAGTTTTATAATAGGAATATTTGAACTTTTAATTTGAAAATGTATTTTCAAAAGTTTTGTAGCTAAAAAGTTTGAACTTTAAATTTAAAGATATATTTTCAGTCATTTTACCATCCAACTAAATCTACGAATATTGATTTATATGAATACATGTAATTAAATTGCAATTGTATGTAATTACACATAATTAGACGGGTTATCTTCTACCAAAAGATGAAAAAAAAAAAAAAAAAAAAAAGATGAACACCCTGGTCCACATTAACAAAATCTGCATTTATATATTTGTTGCCGGCCGGCCTGCATCAAGGCTCTTCAATAAAGCAATAATCCCTATGCCCCCGAATTCCTACACTTCTTCTTTTATTTTTATTTTATTCTCGATTAGTTTTTACGACTCAGTCTTGTTTAAACTTAAATATTTAAACGTTTTTTTCCCCGGAACAAGTATCAAATTAAAGGGTTGGGAAGTTGGGCCAAATTAAATACATATCTAATGAACTAATAAATTTTTAAATATTATGGTCAATATAAGAGGACATACATATAATTTTACAAATCTAGAACTAAAAAATTAAACTTGTTCGTGTAGTGACTGAGTAAAGACCTATTCATGCATAAGTCCGCGACTAAGACAAGAAACTGACTAGATATCCTTTTTTCCGATCAGCCTAATTAATTTGATAGGTCTATTTTGTCACTATTTTCATTATGTCACCAATTAATTGACAATTCCTGTATAATTAATTAAAAATAATATTTTTTTTTCAGAATTATATTATATTTAATCTCTTAGGGAAATAAACAAGTACAAGTTGTTGTAATTAAAAAAAGGAGCTTCGATAAGGATGCCTGATTAATTAGCACTTAATCACTTGGTGGAATCTACTTGGTTGTATCGCTTTCTGCCGGCACAATTTACTTAAGCAAACAATAAACTAGGTAAATTAATTTGTAAATAGAACATAATTAATTGCTACATGCAGCCTGGTGAGTTCGATCAACTATGTTTAATATACTTCATAAATTATATAAACTATTACTTATTGATTTGTATTTTACAAAATGCGACAATTTGACACATTGATGGGATCCTAGTTTTGCAATTTGGAATCCTATGGAGTTCTATTTTGATCAAAATTCTGAGCATAAAAAAATAATGGAGAGAGAGAGAGAGAGAGAGAGAGAGAAACTAAGTTGGAGGGAATACTTGTGTTAGAGGCAATGACAAATGCAAGAAATTGGTGAGGCATGTGATATGGACAACCATATAATGTTTCAATATTTGCTGGACCAGTTAATAATTCTTATATATCTTCAAATTTAGAATTGATGTTATCCATGAAATATCTTGATTAGAGATTTGAGGCGAAATCAGACACTGTTCAACTTACCTATAATTGATTAATTATTGTTTCTTTATAGTTGAAATCACTTTAAAACATAATATATTTGGAATTTAATTTAAAATGTTAAATAATAAAGTGAATGGTTAATTATACATTTTTTAATATTCTATATTTTGGTAAGATTGGGTGTTAGATTGTTGAGTTTTAACACGTTTTATGTTGGATTTTTAATTTATATTTTATTTCATATTAATATAATTTTTAAATTGACTAACAAAAAATTTAAAAAATTCAAAACATTAATAACTAGTTTTTTTATTAATTAATTTTTTTTCTAATTGAAAATTAAAAAAAAAACTTAAGTTTTTCAATTTTAAATTTGTGTGTTAGTCAATTTGAAAATCAATATAGAAATAAAACTAATGTGAAATAAATTGTAAATTAAAAATTGATATGGATTAATGTTTTAAATATGAATGTTCAATATACAATTGTACAAGGCACTTAAATGCAAATAACCTTAAAGTAAAATACAATCCAGATATAATAATATTTTAAGTGTTTTTTGCATTGTTGCCCTCCTAATTAACCTTCTTCTTCTTTTTTCATTTTGCACTTTAAAACCTAAACTAAAATTTTGGCACATAACTTTATGGATGTTAGTTGGACTGAAATACAAATTATTTTTTTATAAAAAAAATAAGATAACGGAGCAAAAACCTAATAGAGAAAAAAAAAATTACGTCTCCAATTAATTTTTAATTTCCTTTTCTAGATTGCAAAAAGTCATGAAAGAAGATAAACTATACGATTATAAAGCAACTTAACATTTCAATATAACTTAAAAGGTTATGGTGCCACAAGTTCAGATGAGAAATCAGATCAAGGTGCATATGGTTTTTATTAATGACCAACCAATTTAATTAAGCTGGTATATTGGTCAAAAATAAAAAATTGTACTGATTTGACAATTAGATTCTTAGTAAATCCAGCTCATATCGGTGCCTTTGCTGCTTTAGTTATGCATATATATTTTAGTAAGATTTCTCCTCTTCCTACCATAAAAGATAAAAAATAAATTTAAAATAAAATAAAATAAGAAGATTCTCATTTCTCCGAAATTCTTTGAATTGTCGGATTTGTAGAAAGGGATGGATTCAGCATCTTAATAAATAAGTTCAAGAAGAACTATAAATAATTCCTTCTAGTCATCTCTAGAAATTAAAAAAAGTCAAGACCAAATTTTTTAGGTTTGAATACACAAATATATCTGATTTTAGGTTTGGGAGATTTGGAAACTTGGAAGTTTAATTAGCATCATCAAATATTGATGATTGGGTGATAATTAAATATGATAATAATTTTAAAAGAAATTAACTAATTAAATTTGTATGACGGAAAATATATTTTTATATATCTTATTAAAATTTCATTTTGAATACATCCTCAATTAGATACCCAAGATAAAATTGTATTTGATAAAAAAAGAATTGAAAAAGGGAATGCCATAATCGGAACTAACATATTTTATTTCATTTACTTTTTTCATATTATTATTATAAATGCAAGCTTGAAAACGTTTTCTTAGTTTGAGTTTACAAAGAACTACAAAATTTGAGGGAGAAAATAAAAACACAAACGAACCAAATCAAAAATTATAAGAAATGGTTTTCAATTTAATCTTCATACCTATATTCATAGATTTGGCTCAAAGATAAGAATCAGTAAAAATACGCTTTTAAGTTTAGAATTCAAATTTTGATATATATGTATGAAACTCCTCTCTTCTTATAGTGGTAATGAATTTAATATTGCTAAAAAAATGATCTTTATGTCTATTTTTTTCTTCTTCAAGTGTATAATTACTTGAAACATGTGATAAACTATATCATCTACTAAAACTAACAAATAATTAAAATAAATAAATTATAGATAAAAAAAAAATCAAAAACCAAAATCATCAGGCTACTAAAGGACACTTAAGTGAATCATGGGTTCTCACCTTTATAAATTATCTATAAAAAAAAAAAACTTTTATAATAAAGTGATAATCTGTATAACGCTCGTTAATCATGGGATAAAATTACAACTTCAAAAAACATACTATATATCTCAGTAACTTTCACATCGGATTTGATGAGAGAATAATGATTCACTAGATCATCATGATTGTTTGACGTGTTTTATCCAACTGTATAAATATCCTTATTAGTCTTCTTTGACAAATTGATTTGTTTTGAGCAGTTGTGGGTTTAAAAAAGGTCAATAATTTTGAGGTAAAAGAATAGTGAGAGCTGGGATTAGTGAAGCTGACCGACTATCATCCACTTATTCTATTGTTTTGAGTAACAGCATGGGACTTTCTCAGCAATATTAAAGTTTGCCAATTTTCGAATCAGTAAATATGATAGTCTATCAGCTTCATTCTACTAAACTATAATTTTTTTGGTAAGTGCTTATATAATGTATATAATGCTAAAAAGACTTTTAGTAGCATATAATTAAATTACCACCCTAAGCAACTTTAAAAGCAATAACCAGAACCACAACACTATCAATTAGCTGAATGCATTTCAAATTTGCGGGTTATATGTGAAACAAATTCAATGCTTAAATCAATTAGAAAAAATGAATTAGAATGCTAGTTTAAAGGAAGATTTAAGTATCTTATTGATAAAAATTATCAAGAAAATATATTTCAATTAATATTCTTTTTATTAACTGTAGTCACATGCAACAGATTCACCAAGAAAATAGAATCTAAAAACTATCAATGTGCTGTAGGATGAGAATAATTTAAGAAGAATATAATTTTTTAAACCAAAAAAAGAAATGAAAAAAGAAGAAGAATATAATTTTTGTTCTGTGATTTACCAAATACGTAAATTCATTTTATTAATTTGTTTGAAAGTCAATTACGTCTCTCTGTATTTTTTTTTTCATTTTGCCTTATTTTAGTCTTCATTTTCAATTTATTTTCTTTCTCTCTTCTTCTTTCTGTCAAATAGTACTTTTCTTCCAATACAAAGTTTTAATTCTAAAAAATATATGTTATAAATTACAATAAAATTTAGTACTATGGTTACATTTGTAAAAAAGAAAAGTACTCTATATAATAAAAAAAATACTAAATTTATAAATATTCCAACATTTAACATCCATAAAATATTATTGTCAAAAACGAAAAAAAAAATTCCATCAAATACCAATTTCCTGATTTAAGAAAAATGTCCATTTTAGAAAAAAGAAAATTTCCATTTTAGAAAAATAAAAATGAATTTTACTGAGAAACAGAAAACAAGGCAAAGTGATGGGAGAGGAGAGGGGACCACCATGATAAGGGGAATCTAGTAACGTGGCAGAATCACATGGTGATGGTCCATTCTTTTGAAGTGAGAGGTGTGTCAGTGCGGCTTCTCCTGGTTTCAATGTCATATTCCCCAAAAATAAATTTAAAAAATAAATTATATTCAAAAAATTTAAAAAAAAATTAGAAAAATATGAAAACGTCACCTCCAGGCTGCCTGATAGTGACGCCCTCTTACACAAAAAGCATCAGAGAGCAATCACCACCACTGACCGTTTAGCTTAACGCCGTTGAAACTTTCCGTATTCCTTTTTATTTTTTGTTTTCTTTTTTCCCCGTATAGACATTTTTTCATATGGGTCCCACAATGTGTCTGATGGTCCAGAGTTCGATGTTGACGTCTGAATTTCGAGGAAAATGTAGATATTTTTTTTTGGTACAAGCAGCGGTTCAAATTAAACGAGGGATCTATTCAGATATATTTTTTTTAATTTAATAGAATTCTGCTTTAAAAATTTATATCGCTACAATTTTTTTTTTCTGACATAAAAATCTGAATTCAAATAAAATTATTAAAATTCAATTTCAGTTTTTATATTTATATGTATAAAAATTTAATTAGCTGCTATCACTTAGCTATACTTTATACATATAAATATTAAATAAAGATCATATTTTTTATGTGAGTATTTAAATTTAATACGATAAAATTTAGTTACCAAATTAACTAAATTTGGTATATTATTATTTTAAATTCAATAAAGAGACGTGGCAGCACTGCAACGCAAAAAGTGATGCTGATGCAGTAAGAGTGAAAAAAAGAGTGAGTGATGTGGGAATTTTGATATTGTACAGTGGGGTTTATATTTTGGCAATCGTAGTCCACCATTGGGATGCCAGTTAATCTGGTGAACGTGCCATTCATTAACTTGGATAATTTACGGGGACTCCGGGGACTAGCACTTGAAATGTGGGCTCCAGCTGTAACGCATATTTGATTATAGAAAGTATTTAACCATTGTCAAGATCAGCGCGTCCTTACACGCTCACTTCTTTTATTTTTTAGTTTTTTATTTTTTATTTTTTTTATTTTTTATAAATATTTACAGTAA
>QANX01000171.1:0-60144 GCA_003254975.1 Ochetophila trinervis
GATATAATTTTTTTTTTTCTATCCAACATCCTAAATAATGCATCTTTTTAATTAACACAACTTGTATTCAAAGGTTGGAAATAAAGAAGGAATTAAAAAAAAAAAAAAAAAAGTTTTTGGGTTTATCAAATTGCAATTCAACCAAACACAGCTCTGAGCAACTCAGATTAGGTTGTAGGAACAGATATCAAAGATGTTGGATAGGCTGCAAAACCCTGCAATCAAAAAAACAATTATATTGTCTCTGCCTCAATAATCCACAGTCCACACCTATAAATGGGAAGTTTTTTTATAATAAACTTGCCATATATATATAATATTAAGTTCAGTCAACAGATCATCAATTGTCAAGTCAAACTCTATTATTTTCCTACTTTAATTAATGCAATAAAAGTCTACCAAATCCAGAATAAATTTAGACCGCACATATTTCATAAAGATAAATTAATATTATAAAATTTAAATTAAATTAATTTGAAATACATATGCTAGATATATTATCTAGTGACTACTATATTTAGCAATTATATATGTTTTATTTTTGAGTGGTTTATATTTAATTGTTTTTAGTTTTTTAAAAATTTACTTATTCATATCTAGATTATAATAATATATTAATTAATAAAATAATGATGCGTGTATAAATGATAAATATAATGATAGACTAACTAGTTTATGTAACATTACTATACATTTTTTATATATAATTAATCAATCTCATCGATCTAATAATTTTACTCTGTTATAAATTATTAAATTGCTTTAATATTTGAAATTTAATAATTAATAAATAATTCAATATGAATTTAGTAATATATTAAAATTTTATTTAAAAAAAAGTGAACCATAAAAGAAATTATAAATTTTAACTGTAATGGTTGAAAAAGAAATATAATTTTAAAATCATCAAATCAATATGATAAGAACCTGATTGTATATATAATATATATTTCAACAAATATCATTTTCAGACTATGAAGAACAATACTAAATAAATAAATAAATAAAATATATATATTTTTATAAAGAAAAGAGAGATAATGAAATCTTTGATTAAAATTTTATTATGGGGATCTGAAAGTTTAGTTTTTTTTTAATGTAAATCTGAAAGGCTATTGAAACTACTAAAAACTTAATTAAATTGAGAATAAAATAATAGTTATAGAAATTGAAGTTATTTAATGGGCATATAGATGGTTGCATAAGCATCGAGAATGAAAGATTCTTTTCTATATTAGTCCCACAAATATATTAAAATATCCATTTACCTTGATCTTTATATACCGTAATTGAAAAGGTGAAACTTATATAAATTTATATCTAAACAAATCCCTGCAACTTTTCAAAACCAAATTAACATTTCAATCTATAAATATGTATAACGCACAGAAAGAGAGAGAGAGAGAGTTGACCCATATTAGACAAGTAGTATAGCTAGCTAGTCAGATCAAAAGGAGAGGAATTTACCCACACACAAAAAATCAAAAGGAGAGGAGAGAGAAGAAAAATAATGGAAAGAGAGCCTGTAGCAATGGCAACAAAGATGATAGTATCTGTGTTTCTTGGTGGGTTTTTAATGTTTTTGTTATATCTCTATGAGTGTTTGTTTTTGAAGCCAGAAAGGCTTAGATCAAAGTTTGAGAAGCAAGGAATCAGAGGACCTTCACCATCAATTTTCTTGGGAAATATACCAGAAATCAAGAAGATCCACCTCAAGCTTCAATGCTCTTCTTCATCAACAACAGCAAAACCAGCTCATGATCATGATCAACCATCTTCTAATTCTCTCATTCCTGTTCTTGCCCATGACTGGCCTTCAACCATCTTATCTCATCTTTATCAATGGCAATCTCAATATGGTACACTATATATTAATTTATATAATAAATTTTTTTATTATTAATTTTTTTTTTGAGTTTTCAAGGACAAATATGAACATGCATGGGGTGAATGAAGCTATATAATCAAGAATCACTAATTAGTTTTGGTCTATTTATTAATTAAATTCATCTAGTTTGTTTGAATTGTGTATGGAATTGAATTAAAACCAGTGAATTTATATTTTGTTTTCTCTTCTTTTATGTTTTGTTTTCTCTTCTCTATTGCCTATACCATTCAAAGAAGAGTAGTATTTGGTCCAAGGCAACCATCACTATAATAATCCCATTTTAGTCAAAGTAGTCCAGGTACAGATCGATTCCGGCCATATTTAATTTAATTTTTTTGATATAATAGAATAAAATATTTTTAATTAATAACTGTGTGGTTCTTAATTAGTGAATAGTACTACCATGTATCTATCTAGCTCTGCTAAAGAACTATTGGGAGTCAGCAGCTGGAAATAGAACTGTTCAATTTCAACAGTGCACGTAAATTCTTGTGTCATGCTAGACAGCTGTATTATTTATTCAACATTCTTTACAGCTATAACGTTAAAGTCTTTCAATTTTTATTACTTTTGGTTTGAATTTTTTAAAATTTTTTTTTTATATAAATTATACAATTTCACTTCCACATTTGATGTTTGCTTTTAGTCAAAGAAAGAAAATCAAGTTATGATGTGCTACTGTTTTATTAAATTGGATTCGATTACCGTTTACTTTTATTATATATATACATATATATAAATTACTTGATATTCAAAATTTGAGATCATTCACCATTACACACTTCATTTAAACCTATTTTGATTTTTTTTTCCTAGATTATAAATGCGAGTTATGTGCAGGGCCAAATTTCATATATTCAACAGGAAATATACAGCTATTATGCATAACAGATGCAGAGATGGTGAAAGAACTAAGCCATTGTACATCATTGAGCTTAGGGAAGCCCACTTATCAGCACAAAGTACGTGGGCCACTATTGGGCCAAGGTATTGCAACTTCAAATGGGCCTATTTGGGCCCATCAAAGAAAGATTATTGCTCCAGAATTTTACTTCGACAAAGTTAAGGTAAATTTCATCTACATTATGGAGTAGATCTTCTATGCAACACTTAATTGGTAATCAATCATCATTTTTTGTCACCTTTATTTTATTTTTATTTTTTTAATTTGATGTTCTTTGAAACCATTTAACTTGGTTTCTCAGTTTTCAAATTTTAGTTTTTTTTTTCTAAGAACTATTTTTAAAAAGTACAATAGTGTAAAAACAATAAATATTTTGTTTTTTATTAGAGTCTAAACGTAAAATTTCAGAAAGTAAAATTATGAAATTTTTGTTGCAGGGTATGGTGAACATAATGGTGGAATCTACATCCTCCATGGTAAGATCTTGGGAGACTAAAATCAAAAGAGAGAAAGGAGAAATTGCAGAGATCAAAATTGATGAAGATTTGAAAAACTTATCAGCAGACATAATTTCAAGAGCATGTTTCGGAAGCAATTATTCACAAGGGGAACAAACTTTCTTAAAACTTAGAACCCTCCAAGACATCATGTCCAAGAAATTTAATGGCATTCCTGGTTCAAGGTATTATTTCCTTCATTTTCCCATCACTTATTATCTTGCAATCTTAATGAATTCAATATTATTAATAATATTTGAAGGACTTTCACACACAAACACACACACACAAAGAACCCCACTCAGGAAACAATATATAATTTGTTTTAGCATACTTATTTTGTAAAATTTCTTAATTAACAACATGATGTAGATTCTTGCCAACCAAGACCAACAGAGAGATTTGGAGATTAGAGAAGGAGATCCAAACAATGATCTTAGAACTGGTAAAACATAGAGAAGAAACAACTTATGAGAAGGACCTTTTGCAAATTATTTTGGAGGGTGCTAAAAACTATGGTGATATTGATAGGCAGTGTTTGGGAATGACTAGGGACAAGTTCATAGTAGATAACTGCAAGACTATTTACTTGGCTGGCCATGAGACCATCGCCACTACAGCTTCATGGAGCTTGATGCTTTTAGCTGCAAATCCAGAATGGCAAGCTCGCGCTCGAGCTGAGGTGCTCGAAATTTGCAGGGATGGCATTCCAGATGCAGATATGCTCCCAAGCATGAAAACTGTAAGTCCTTAAACAATTATAATGTACATTAATACTAGAGTAGGGACCATATTGGCTAACCAAATGTGACCTTTCCAAAGTTGCATCTTTAATTTGTAAGTTCTTTTATGTTTGTGAACAAACAGCTTTCAATGGTGATTTATGAAACACTGAGACTCTACCCACCATCAGCTTTTGTAATAAGAGAAGCATTTCAAGATATCAAACTCAAAGACATTGTAATTCCAAAAGGGACAAATATTCAGATTCCAATAGCAATACTGCATCAAATACCAAATCTATGGGGTCCTGATGCCAAAGAGTTCAATCCACAGAGGTTTCAAAATGGAATACCTGGAGCTTCCAAAATTCCTCAGGCTTATATACCATTTGGAGTTGGAACTCGCAGCTGTGTTGGCCAGCGCTTAGCCCTCACACAGCTGAAGCTGATTCTATCTCTTATACTTTCCAAGTTTTCTTTTTCCCTCTCGCCTTCATATCAACATTCTCCCACTTGCAGGTTGTTTATCGAACCTAGCTATGGAGTCAGTCTCCAAGTAAGAAGATTGTGAGCGTGTGAATTTATTGCTTTGATTTTATTTTATCTTTTCTTTTATTTTCCCTTTGTTTGTGGTTCTTGGTTATATTGTAAAGATTGAAAGAAATATAGGGAAATTAAAGATTGGCATTTACTGTTCTCTGAGTCTCTTGATTGTTGCAAGTTTACATCACTACTATATGCATACAGTATAGAGAATATATAGTCAAACCTTCAATTCCATGAAAAGTGGAACATCTGCTGAGTTATGCTTTTCTTTTAAAAATATAAACAGATGCTCATAGTATAGAACATAAAGCATGATCCATTATTTGTGTCGGTATTCACTGTCTAGCTCTATAAATTTAACACAAACTATGAGGAGCTGAATCTGACTTGCGCTCAATTAACATAGAGTGGGAAAAGGAACTTCATGAGAAAAATGACCGTTTGCTGTTGCGTTCAAGGCGAGCTTCCCTCTGTTCAAAAACAATTGTAAGGCACAGAATATGCAAGAATATATAACAGCTAAGCAGTAAAGATGCATAAAAAAATGCTAGCCATGATCTTCTAAATGTTTACTCGATAATATACATTGGTTGACACTGTAAAATTTGTTGTACTCTATCCGTACAATAATTGCTATGATTGCATATTGCATGGTTTCCAGAATCCATAAAAAAAGGGGAATTCCTATAGATAACAGGGAGCTAGAGACTAATAATCACCTATGATTGGAAAATTTTACATCCTAAAGCCAAATTCTAACCAAATATTGCAGCTTTGGAGTATAGATTTTGAGGTATTGGAATGGGGTCAAAAGGAATTTCATGAACTTAATTAGCTTATTAAGGAAAATGTTTTGGAGGAGTCCACCCACAATTTGGATAAAGATGGCTATTTGAAGATTGAGACAACTCAATAAACCATTACCATATTTCAAATTAATCAGAAGAACGGAACAATTATCAATGATAGTGATCTGATTAAATTACTCGTAAAAGGCAGAGAAATTTAATTTTTTTACTCTTACAATGCACTATTTTATACTTTACCTAAAACAATCATCAACAACATTTTAAATGCAGCATCAAAACCAATGAATGTTTGAACGAAAACAGAGAAACAGCATCAACCATAAACTACCAAAACAGAACTTATACAATAATAAAAGAAAAATTATTTAATAAAAGTATACACCAATCTAATATTCAGCAGAGATAATACTACAAGAAAAACTATAGGGCTTCAAATATTTGAAAAAATCAAATACCTCCTTGTTCTTGCATTCCTTGTAAATATGAAAGTGTTCTTGGCATTTGCTTTTGTCTGAGTGATATTCTTCTAGACCTGCAAAGTTTACCATTCAGAAACACATTCTTTGAGTGACTGAATAACTAAAACTCAAAAAGCAACACAAGTTGTAAACAGCTCACAACTAAGACACCATGTGCCCACCAAGAAATTATAATCATGTTAAATAACACAAAGCACTAAAGTAGGAATCAACTAGATAACAAGAAAAGCAATGGAACAGAGAGTTGATGACTCATTTAACCACCTGTATACAGCATGAATGTATATTTTTCACATTTCGGACATATTGATAGGTAACCTCAAAATTTGCTAATGATTAAGAGAAATGATTATTTACAAAAAACATAAAATAAATAAATAAAAGTTAAATCATATTTATGGTGCTCTGGTCTCTACAAAAAGAAAATGAAAAAGAATATTTGTTACTATTGAAAGATGCTAGCTAAACATGACAATTCTGTCATAACAACAACTCCAATAAGGATTGATAAACTGCAAAATCCATACAAACTAGATGACAAATTAAGACTGCCGAATGCACATCTATCAATACCTCCCAATGGTTAACATAAGTTGGGAAAATTGAAAATAACCAACTATTATTTATGCCACAACCACCAATGCTTCTCAACCACCATCCACCACAATTGCTCTACCCCTTCCTCCCTCATAGTTCAGAACCAAAGCCAAAATGGCAATGGCAGAACAGTTAGTGCAATTGGAAGCCCTAGATAATTTTATTTAGCTCACCCCCATATAATCTAAATTACAGTTTCAATGCCCACTTCCAATCACAAGCCAAGTCCTCAGTCTGCACCTGACTAGATAGTTTTAGCTTGGTTAGAACTTTCAAAACTAGGCGGTTAGCAGTACCTCTTAAGAAAGAGAAAAAAAAAAATTGTTTTTTTTTTTTTTTTGGTGAATAAAAAAAAGAAAAAAAATTTGTTCATCGAGGAGAGTATATCTTTTTTAATCATTCACAGAGTAACCAAAATTCAATAAACAATGTTTTCTCACACCCAAAATTTGTCACTCTTGAAAACATCTACGTTTTTTTCCAAAATTGCCATTGAAACTAGGCTTCCTCTTATTTTTTCCATCCAAACTTCCAAATTTTCCACCAAAGTTTGGAATTTTTCTACTGGGTTCATCGGAATTCTGCATACTTATTTCCGGTGTTACAAAACCAAAGTTTAGATATTTAATACAATCTGTCGATAAAAAAATTAAAACTTCACAAAAAAAACTGAAGAAAAGGAAGTAATTCATCAGATATTTAGGAGAAAACCAATCAAAGAAAATGCGAAATTAAACTCCATGACTTTTCGTGTAGAACATGAACATTAGACATGACAGAGGTTCATGAAACAAAGATGTAAATTTAGGCAAGCGAGAGAAAGGTAAAGCAGTCTTACATTTGAGAGAAGCAGAATATTGAGGATAACAAGGAGAGTCAGAAATTCTCGCAGCACTTGGATATGGCGGTGTTGAAGATTTCGACGCCAGCATTGGTCCTTTCTCTTGGAGTTGGGGCGTAACAAACAGAAATCATTTGATTACCTGTCTAATATCTATTTAAAAATTATTTATTCAAAATAAATTAAAATTTATTTAAAAAATATTAATTAAATTGATAAAAATAAATAAAATAATAAATTAAATTGTTTAATAATTTTTTTAAAATAGACAGTTTTTTAAATATTTTTTATTTTTTTTAAAAATAAATTATTTAAATAAAATTATAAAAATAAAATTTATATTAGTATGTTGTGATACAAATTTAAAAAAATAAAAACATTAGATGCTTTCGATAGACCTTTCCTCCGTTTCCGGAGCTATTTTTTCTTTCATTTTTTTTTTTTCTCTCTCTCCCATAATTTGCCCTTGATTTTACTCTAGCCTCTAGGGGTGTAAAATAACTATTTTTGCACCTATTACAAAAATTCATCAAAATTGTTTTCAATAATAAATACGCAGTGTTAAATTAAAATTAAAATAAAAAACCAAAATTTTAAATATTATTTTTAAAATTTAACTTATATTAAATTAGGGATATTATCACCAAAAGTTCCTTAACTATATCGGGTTTTATAATTTAGTCCTATAACTTTTTTTTTTTCTCAGTTTACTCCTCAAAGTGAAAAAAGCGTGTCACCGTTAGTTCTTTCTCATGATTCCGTCGAAATACACCGTTAACTTGCACGTGCAAGTCACGTGAAACCACTTTTGAGGGCTGATTAAGTAATTTTTTACCCATTTTAATAGATGTTGTTGACTTCCTTCAATTGGTACCACCAGAATCTTAGCTGGATGCAGCAAAACAACCCCAAAAAGAGAAACTCTAAAAAAAAAAAATTCATAAATATTCATAAACTCTAAAACTCTAAAATTAATAAATTCTAATTTTATATATTATTATGATATTCCTGATAGAAATATTTTAATAGAAATATTATTATGATATTCCTGATAGAAATTAATAAGATTATGAATCTGGAATATCACTATCATATATTTTAAGGATGTATTGATCGGTAGTATAAGAGAAACCAACAATAATACCATTGGCAAATTAAATAATGAATATTTACGAAAAAAACAGGAGTATTTCTATCAGGAATATCATAATAATATTTAAAATTGAAATTTATTAATTTTAGAGTTTATGAATATTTTCTTTTTTAGAGTTTCTCTTTTTGGGGTTGTTTTGCTGCATCCAGCTAAGATTTTGGTGGTACCAATTGAAGGAAGTCAACAGCATCTATTAAAATTGGTAGAAAATTACTTAATTAGCCCTCAAAAATGGTTTCACGTGACTTGCACTTGCAAGTTAACGGTGTATTTCGACGGAATCATTAGAAAGGACCAACGGTGACACGCTTTCTTCACTTCGAGGAGTAAACTGAGAAAAAAAAAAAGTTATAGGACTAAATCGTAAAACCCGATATAGTTCAGGAATTTTTGGTGATAATATCCCATTAAATTATTTTTAAAAAAAAATTGACAATACTTTTGTACTCTATTAACATATATAATTATTATTATATTTTTAATTTAAAAAATATATTTTTATAATAATTAAAAATTTAATAATAATTATATATGTCAATTTTATAAAAAGAATTTAAAAAGTCAAATTCAACGTGTCCAGTTGAAATTCAATCAAAAAATAATATGGAGCGAATAAATAAAAAATATACATATATTTGAGATATGTGTAATAATGTAAAGGTGATATATAAATTCATGTATTTTTCTAAACAATTCTCTTTTTGTCTTTTAAAAGTACAAATAAAACACATACATACACATAATTTTATTAATTCCTATGTCGTATTTTTCTGCAATAAAATAAATTATACTTATACAATATATCATAGACCATGTTAATAATTTAGATTTTGCTTCTTTATTACTCTTTCATTTTTTATTTTATTTTTGGATGGTTAAAATGGTTCTATATTACTTATTATTTTTGTCGGAGCTTTTCTATAATCTAAAGTCGGATTAATAACGTTCGGTATGAAAGCTTTTCCATTAAAAATTTCGAAAGGCATTTCATAAATCATGTCAGGCTTAGTATTTCTAACATTGTTTATTCCCACACAAGGAGGGATAAAAGCCCACACAAGGAGCTACAGCCCACTCAAGTGCATGAAAGGGATTTGGAGTCCAACAAGTCCACAACTGTGGATGTTATGGATGGTGATGGGCTGGACACTCAAGAAGGGATAGGCCCAACAGAGAAAAGATTAAAAAGAATTGATGATTACCAGGGCCTGCTCATCAAAAGTGATGAATTCCCCATATCACCGCTATCCCCGCATGTTAGACTAAAAGAAATGGCCAGGAGAAGAGGCTCAACATCACCGGCCATCCACAATGAGGAAAATCCAGGAAACATGACGGAAAGTAACCGGAACAATTTCGACGAAAATACAATGGCTGAGGAGGCGGGCCTTATCACGCCCCCAAGTCAACCATGAAAATCCTATCTTGGAACTGTCGTGGCCTGGGGAAAACCGCGACAGTTCAAGCCTTGAAAGGCTTAGTGCAGAAACACTCTCCTGATGGTATTTTTCTTTGTGAAACTAAAGCAACGTATAAAAGAATGGAAAAAGTAAGGAGTAGACTGGGGTTTAAAAACATGCTGATAATTGAAGCAGAGGGATGGAAAGGAGGTACGGCTGTTCTTTGGAGGGACCAGGTGGGGTGGAAAGTTTTTCATTCATCCAAATGGATTATGGGAATGATCATCCCCAAGGCTAATGGCGAAACGTGGAATTTATGGGCCTATTACTGTCCTGCTGATAAAACTCAGAAAAGAGAATTTTGGGATACTCTAATTGATCTCATTAAAACCGACTCCAAAAACTGGGCTTGCATTGGAGATTTCAATGAGGTTGTGGACAAGAACGAGAAGAGAGGTGGTCGTGAAGTTACGATGAAACATAATTTTTTTCTGAAGACTTTCTTGGATGAGGTCCACGGCATGGACATTGGGTTCAATGGTAATATCTTTACTTGGTGCAACAGAAGGGGTGGAATGGCTAACATCCGCGAACGTTTGGATCGTGTTATTACCAGTGTGGATTGGAGAATTTCCTTCGGGAATGCAGGGGTGACTCATCTAAACGCGATACAATCAGACCACTCCCCCATTCTTTTGAACTTGTTCCTTGACCATCCAAGACTCCCAAGGCCATTCCGGTTTCAAGAAATATGGATAAGAGACCCTTCCTGCAGTATGGTGGTTAGAGATGCTTGGAAAGGGACAGAAAGGCACAGGGGTCGTATCCCTATTGGAAAAAGAATTTTTAATACTTCCACTTCTCTGAGAAAATGGAACAGGGAAACCTTCGGCATCTGCAAGGATCATATATTTGACCTTGAACAAAAGATAAAGGATATTCAGAGTCTGGAACCAAATGATGAGAACATTACTCAGGAAAAAATATGGCAAGAGGAGCTGAGTGAATGGATGAATAGACAGGAGATTCTTTGGCGTCAAAAATCGAGAGAATTGTGGTTGACTGCAGAGGATAGAAACTCTAAATTTTTTTATGCTGCAGCAGTGCATAACAGAAGGAAGATATTTATTGCTATTCTCAAGAATAATGATGGGGAGTGGATTGAGTCTCGGGGCCAGATAGGAGACTTCCTCATTAACAAGTTCAGGAGATTATTCCAAAATGAGACCACGTCCCCTTTCCGGGGTATAAATGATTTCTTTCAACCGTCCATCTCTGACAACCAGAACAACAGTCTAAAAGAGATCCCGAATGAAAAAGAAATCTTCAACGCTGCGTTTAGTATTCATCCGTCTAAAGCTCCGGGACCTGACGGAATGACTGGGATGTTCTTCCAACATTTCTGGGAAACTGTTGGAAATGATGTTATTGAGACAATACAAAATATTTTCCGGCATGGTTGCTTCCCCCAGGGTCTGAACGACTCCTTCATTGTTCTTATCCCAAAAACCACACATTTTTCAACTTTTAATCAGATTCGGCCGATTGATCTGTGCAATACCCTCTACAAAATCTTTTCAAAAATTTTGGTTAACCGTCTTCGGCCTTTTCTTCACAACCTTATCTCGCCAAATCAAGCAGCCTTTGTGCCCGGTCGTTGGATTGGGGAAAACTCAATTTTAGTGAAGGAAATCATTCACTCAATGAAGAGGAAAAAAGGGATCAAAGGCTTTGTGGGCATCAAGATTGATCTTCACAAAGCTTATGACAGGGTGAACTGGGAAATTCTCATGCAAATCCTAGAAGGGTACGGGTTTGACAATCAGTTCATCCTCATGATTTCCAGATGTCTCAATACTGGGAATATGAAGCTACTACTCAATGGTTCAGTTTCGGTGACATCCTGAAGGAAAGAGGACTCAGACAAGGGGATCCTCTATCCCCTTTTCTGTTCGTTTTATTTCTAGAGTTGCTATCTAGAATGATTTCAAGAATGGAGGAGGAGGGAGAAATCCATGGGATTAAGCTGGGAAGGTTAGCTCCTACTATTACTCACTTATTCTTTGCAGATGACATTCTCATCTTCTGCAGAGCAGAAGTGAACCAAACGGATAATATTCTCAGGTGCCTGGAAACCTTCTGTTCTTGGACTGGACAGTGTTTTAGTCCGACAAAATCGGGTTGTTTCTTTTCAAGCAATATAACGGGTAGACTTAAGGCTGCTATCAAAAGTAGCCTTAACATGAAAGAGTTGGATCGCGACTCCAAATATTTGGGCAACAACATGTTCCCAAATGCAAAAAGGAAGGCTGACTTCGAGCACATCAAAAAGAAGATCTGCAATCATCTTGATGGTTGGAGAGCAAAGCTTCTTTCTCAATCCGGGAGGACCACTCTTGTCAAACATGTCATCAATGCAATTCCCATTTACTCTATAACAGCTGGAAAAATCCCTACTGGAACTTGTAATGAGATTGAAAAACTATCCAGGGCGTTCTTGTGGAGAGGAGATGGTAACAAGAGGAGAGGATGGAACCCGGTGGCATGGAACAAGATATGCAAACCTAAAGGTTGTGGGGGTCTCGGTTTGAGAAGCATAAATGCAATGAACTTTGCAATGCTTGGCAAGATAGGATGGTCCCTTGTTAGTGATCCGGACAAACTTTGGGTGAAAGCCCTTAAAGCAAAATATTTTCCTTTCTCTTCTTTTATGCAGTGCAGGAAAAAAAGAGCTTGTTCTCAACTCTGGCCGGCAGTCCTCAGTACTCGTAACGTTTTGACAAAAGGTTTATGCTATAGGACTGGCAGGGGCAATAACATCAATATTTGGGAAGATCCATGGCTCCCGGATACCCCAGGGTTCAAACCTTTTCCAAGGTGTGAGGAGATGGTGTTAAGACAAAGTATGGTACAGCAGCTGAAGCAAACAAATGGTGGATGGAACGAACAGCTGATAAGGGACCTTTTCAGCCATGAATCAGCTAGGGAGATTTGCCGAATTTCCTGGGCAAATAATGATGAAGAAGACAAGCTTCTTTGGGTGGGAAACAAAAATGGTAGATTTTCTGTAAAATCATTTTACTGGATGGACAACTGGAGTGGGATAAATCAATCGGTGTGGTAGAAGAAATTATGGAAAAGTAAGATTCATGAAAGACAAAAATTCCTTATTTGGAAAATTGCTAACAAGGGAATTAGCTCTAAGGAAAATCTAATCAGGAAAGGAATCAACGTGAAAGATACAACATGCGTGCATGGATGCAGCATTTTGGAAGACGATGTTCATATATTCATCTCTTGTCCCTTTGCAAAAGGACTTTGGTTCACCTCTCCTTGGGGGACTCGATGGGAGGATTCAATAAATCAAAATATTAATAATTTCTTGGAACAAATATGGAACCCAGAGCTAGTTGGCATCAAGTCTAGACAAGAAACAGAGGATTTTATCCTTTACAGCGTGACCATCATTGAGCATCTTTGGTGGATTCGTAATGAACTTCTTCACAAGGAAAGAACTGTTTTTATGGAGGACTCGGTAAACACTGTGAAGGAAAGATACAGAGAGCTAAAAAAGGCTCTCGAGAAAACAGGTACTCTGACGAGGAGGAATATTGAAGAAGAGGCTACGGGAGTGTGGCAGTCTCCACCGGAGGGATACATTAAAATCAATACTAATGTGGCAGTGAGAGAGAGATTTAGCATGCTTGGAATTATTGCAAGAAATAATGCAGGGGAAATCATTGAAATTCATGCTTCCAAAATCTATGATATTGATCCCATGGTTGCTGAGCTTATTGCTGTAAAGGAAGCTATTCAGATAAGCTTGATGAACGGATGGAGGAACATTGTCTGCGAGTCTGATGCGAAGATGGTAATACATTGTTTGAATGGAGGAGACCCGAAGAACCTCCATTGGAAGATGGAACCGATTCTCAAAGAAATTTTCATTTTATTTAATTGTTTTGAAAACATTAGTTTTATTTGGTGTAGCCGGTCTGTTAATAACTTTGCCCATTTAGTTGCAAAATGGGCAGCAGATCAGGGTTTTGTGGGGAATGTACGACAGGAATTTCTTCCTAAGTCTCCCCTGTTTACCCACGTCTGGAACAGAGGGGATCCTCTTGATCAGCGTGGATAGGTTTGTTGGTTTGCATGCTTTCTTTTGGATTTATAAAATTTCCTTTTGTTACAGCAAAAAAAAAAAAAAAAAAACATTGTTTATTCCCAAAAATAAAAATAAAAAAATAATAATTCTAACCCTGTTGTCAGTAATTAGGAACATTACTTATTTCCCCTTTCAAAATATTATATCAACTAAAAATCAAACAAAACAAAATATATTGAATTTTGTTGTTGTTTAAATTTATATATACATATAAGTTAATTCTTCTCTCTCTCTCTTATTTTTTATTTTTTTGATAAAATATAACTCTCACCCTATTTCATATTTTTTACTCTGAGAAGGAGACTAGAATTCATATATTCAAAATCAATAGTATTAATCTACGTAACCATTTTCTCAAAACAAACAAAAAAAAAAATCTACATAACCACCATGCATATAAAAAAGAGATTGGAACCTATATATATATATATTATAGTTATCTTTTTTTTTTGGTAAGTATATATATATATATTATATTTATCGTTTTATCAGAGATCAAAAAATCTCATATGAATTTTGTGCAGAAAAAAAGTTTTAGAGACAAAATTATTGCTAAAATTCCTCACCTCTACTGCTATACAAAAATGTCAAACGAAATAAATTTATATAAATTACATATATATATATATATATATATATCAATTCCCTTTTATTTTTTGTTTAAAATAAAAATAAAAATAAAAGTAGAAACAGTAGAATAGAAAAGCGTCCAAAAAAAAAAAACTTCTAAAAACACTTTTATTCATGTGTAAGAAAACGTAACAATGTCAAAAATCCTAGAAAAACAAATGTCTTCCAAAGCAGCCATGCTATACTCCACAAAACTAAAAAAAATAAAATCAAAATCCTCCATCTTCAAACCCAAACTCAAAACAATTGGAAGCATCATCTTCTCCCCCAAACCCAAACCCAAACCCAGAAGCAGTGGTGGAGCTGAGGAGGCCCTCAGTCTTATCCGCCACCTTCCTCCTCATCTCCTTCAGCGCCGCCATGAACATCTCCAGCTCCTCCAGCCTCATCCCCTCCACTGCCTCCTCCTCCCACCAGAACCTCTCGCTCCACGCCGCCTTCGCCTCCTCCGCTCTCTTCTTCTCCGCCTCCAGCTCCTCCACCGCCTCTCCGTACTCCCTGTTGAACTCTCTTCCAGTCGCCGCTGCCGTCGCCACCGCCAACTCCGTCGAAGTGGCGGCGCCTCCGTGGATGTAGCGGTGGATGACAGCCTCGGGACTCGGGTGGCCGAAGCAGAAGACCTTGCTGTTCGGAGAGAAGACGACGACGGCGACCTCGGCGCCGCAGAGGACGCTCAGCTCGCCGGCTTTCTTGAAAAGCCCCGCGCGGCGCTTCGAGAAGGTCACCTGTTTGTTGCTCTTGTTTTCGAGCTTCTTGATTTCGATCTTTTGCCGGCCTTGGGTTTTCTTGGATTTGTTATTGGCTTCAGCGGTCATGGTCATGGTGATAGAAAAACAGAGTGAGGGTTTTCCAATTAGGCAAGAAGGAAGAAGAAGGTAAAAAAAGAAACTGAGCGGAACATTATGGAAATAAAAAAAGTAAATAAAATGTTATTTGGAAAGTTTGTGATCACAAAAAAAAAACTTCCTTAAATATGTAATTTTACTTTTTATCCCTTAATTTTCTGATAGTTTAATAAAATGCAATGTCCAGGCAAACTAGATGACAAATTAAGACCGCCTAATGAAACCAGAATGGCAAGCTCGCGCTCGAGCTGAGGTGCTCGAAATTTGCAGGGATGGCATTCCAGATGCCGATATGCTCCCAAGCATGAAAACTGTAAGTCCTTGAACAATTATAATGTACATTAATACTAGTAGAGACCATATTGGCTAACCAAATGTGACCTTTCCAAAGTTGCATCTTTCATTTGTAAATTCTTTTATGTTTGTGAACAAACAGCTTTCAATGGTGATTTATGAAACACTGAGACTCTACCCACCATCAGCTTTTGTAATAAGAGAAGCATTTCAAGATATCAAACTCAAAGACACTGTAATTCCAAAAGGGACAAATATTCAGATTCCAATAGCAATACTGCATCAAATACCAAATCTATGGGGTCCTGATGCCAAAGAGTTCAATCCACAGAGGTTTCAAAATGGAATACCTGGAGCTTCCAAAATTCCTCAGGCTTATATACCATTTGGAGTTGGAACTCGCAGCTGTGTTGGCCAGCGCTTAGCCCTCACACAGCTGAAGCTGATTCTATCTCTTATACTTTCCAAGTTTTCTTTTTCCCTCTCGCCTTCATATCAACATTCTCCCACTTGCAGGTTGTTTATCGAACCTAGCTATGGAGTCAGTCTCCAAGTAAGAAGATTGTGAGCGTGTGAATTTATTGCTTTGATTTTATTTTATCTTTTCTTTTATTTTCCCTTTGTTTGTGGTTCTTGGTTATATTGTAAAGATTGAAAGAAATATAGGGAAATTAAAGATTGGCATTTACTGTTCTCTGAGTCTCTTGATTGTTGCAAGTTTACATCACTACTATATGCATACAGTATAGAGAATATATAGTCAAACCTTCAATTCCATGAAAAGTGGAACATCTGCTGAGTTATGCTTTTCTTTTAAAAATATAAACAGATGCTCATAGTATAGAACATAAAGCATGATCCATTATTTGTGTCGGTATTCACTGTCTAGCTCTATAAATTTAACACAAACTATGAGGAGCTGAATCTGACTTGCGCTCAATTAACATAGAGTGGGAAAAGGAACTTCATGCGAAAAATGACCGTTTGCTGTTGCGTTCAAGGCGAGCTTCCCTCTGTTCAAAAACAATTGTAAGGCACAGAATATACAAGAATATATAACAGCTAAGCAGTAAAGATGCAAAGAAAAATGCTAGCCATGATTTTCTAAATGTTTACTCGGTAATATACATTGGTTGACACCGCAAATTTTTTTGTACACTATCCGTACATAAGTTGCATCATCATGTAACTTGTGAGAGCATATTGCATGGTTTCCAGAATCCATAAAAAAAGGGGAATTCCTATAGATAACAGGGAGCTAGAGACTATTTGATCAAAAAAAAAAAGGGAGCAAGAGACTAATAATCACCTATGATTGGAAAGTTTTACATCCTAAAGCCAAAATCTAACCAAATATTGCACCTTTGGAGTATAGATTTTGAGGTATTGGAATGGGGCCAAAAGGAATTTCATGAACTTAATTAGCTTATTAAGGAAAAAGTTTTGGAGGAGTCCACCCACAATTTGGATAAAGATGGCTATTTGAAGATTGAGACAATTCAATAAACCAATAATATATTTCAAATTAATCAGAAGAACGAAACAATTATCAATGATAGTGATCTGATTAAATTACTCGTTAGGCAGAGAAATTCAATTTTTTACTCTTACAATGCATGATTTTATGCTTTACCTAAAACAATCGTCAACAACATTTTAAATGCAGCATCAAAACCACTGAATGTTTGAATGAAAACAGAGAAACAGCATCAACCATCAACTAACAAAGCAGAACTCATACAATAATAAAAGAAAAAATATTTAACAAAAGTATTCACCAATCTAATATTCAGCAGAAATAATACTACAAAAAAAAACTATAGGGCTTCAAATATTTGAAAAAACCAAATACCTCCTTTTTCTTGCATTCCTTGTAAATATCAAAGTGTTCTTGGCATTTGCTTTTGTCTGAGTGATATTCTTCTAGACCTGCAAAGTTTACCAAGGAAATTACTATTCAGAACTTGTAGCCCATACACATTCTTTGAGTGACTAAATAATTAAAACTCAAAAAGCAACACAAGTTGTAAACAGCTCACAACTAAGACACCATATGTCTACCAAGAAATTATAATCATGTTAAATAACACAAAGCACTAAAGTAGGAATCAACTAGATAACAGAAAAGCAATGGAACAGAGAGTTGATGACTCATTTAAACACCCTGTATACAGCATGTATATTTTTCACAATTCGGACATATTGATAGTTAACTTCAAAATTTACTAATGATTAAGGAAGAGAAATGATTATTTACAAAAAACATAAAAAATAAATAAAAAATAAAAGTTCAATCACATTTACGGTGCTATGGTCTCTACAAAAAGAAAATGCAAAATAATATATGTTTATATTGAAAGAAGCTGGCTAAACATGTCCATCATAACAATTAAGAACAACTCCAATAAGGATTGATAAAATGCAAAATCCATACAAACTAGATGACAAATTAAGACTGCCGAATGCACATCTATCAATAGCTCCAAATGGTTAACATAAGTTGGGAAAATTGAAAATAACCAACTATTATTTATGCCACAACCACCAATGTTACTCAACCACCGGTCCACCACTGTTGCTCCAGTCTCTCCCCCCCTACGCCTCCCTCCCTCATAGTTCAGAACCAAAGCCAAAATGGCAATGGCAGAACAATTAGTGCCCCTAGATAATTGCATTTAGCTCATCCCCATATAACCTAAATGACAGTTTCAATGCCCACTTCCAATCACAAGCCAAGTCCTAAGATAGTTTTACCTTGGTTAGAACTTTCAAAACTAGGTGATTTGCAGTGCCTCTTAAAGAAAGAAAAAAAAAAAATTGTTCATCGGGGACAGTATATCATTTTTAATCATTCAAAGAGTAACCACGATTCAATAAACAATGTCTTCTGACACCCAAAAGTTTGTCACTCTTGAAAACATCTGACTTCTTTTCCAAATTTGTCATTGAAACTAGGCTCCCTCTAAAATTTTCCACCTAAAGTTCAGAAATTTTCTAGTGGGTTCGTCGGAATTCTGCAAGAATTTTACCCAGCATAATTATTTCCGGTGTTACAAAACCAAAGTTTTAGATATTTAACACAATCTGTTGACAACAAAATTGAAACTTCACAAAAAAAAAAAAAAAAACTGAAAAAAAAGAAGTAATTCATCGGATGACTAAGAGAAAACCCATCAAAGAAAACGCGAAATTAAACTCTATGGCTTTTCGTGTAGAACTTAAAACATTAGACATGACAAAGGTTCATGATACAAAGATGTAGATTTAGGCAGAGAGAGAGAGAGGTAAAGAAGTCTTACATTTGAGAGAAGCAGAATATTGAGGATAACAAGGAGAGTCAGAAATTCGCGCAGCACTTGGATATGGCGGTGTTGAAGATTTCGACGCCATTAGTCCTTTCCTCTGTTTTCGTCGGATCTATTTCTTCTTTTGTTCTTTTTTTTTTTTTTCCTCTCTCTCCCACAATTTGCCCTTTATTTTACTCTACGGGTATAAGATAACTATTTTTGCACCTATTGCAAAAACTCATCAAAATTGTTTCCAAGAATAAATATGCAGTGTTTGGGAAAAAACAATATTAATTTTAATTATAATTTTTAAAATTTAGCTTAAGTTAAATTAATTTTTTTAATTTTTATAATATATTTGTAGCTCTATTAATATATTATATTTTTAATTTAAAAATATATATTCTTTAATAAGAGTTGAATAAAAATTTAATAATAATTACATATATTAGTATTGTAAAAAAATTTAAAAATTTAATTTAATTTAATTTAAACTAAACATTTCCGGTTGAAATTAAATTAAAAAATAATACACGGTGAATAGATGAAAAATATACACATATTTGTGACTTGTGTAATAATGTAGAGCTGTTATATAAATTCATGTATTTTTTCCATCAAAAAGCTACAATAAACTTTTAATTTCTCAATGGTTCTCTTTTTGTTTTATAAAAACACACAGGAAAAAGACACACACATACACATGATTTTTTTAAAATAAAAATAAATAATTAAACAAATAATGAATTTTTTTGTTGTGCAAATTTATATACATATATATAAGTTGATTCTTCTCTCTTTTTTTTTTTTGATAAAATATAACTCTCATCATATTCTATAATTTTTACTCTGCGAAGGAATCTATAAAACTTATATATTCAAAACCAATAGCATTAATCTATATAACCACCATGCATATATAAAAAATACTGAAACCTATATCTATATAAAAAATATATATATAGTTATTGTTTTATCAGAGATCAAAAAATTCCATATGAATCTTAGTCCAGCAAAAACGTTTTAGAGAAGAAATTATTACTAAAATTCATCTCTTACACAAAAATGTCGAATGAAAATAAATTTATATATATTACATATATATCAAATTCCCTTTTATTTTCTTTAAACAAAACAAAAATTAGAAACAGTAAAATAAAAAAGATTGCAAAAAACAAAAAATTTCTAAAAACACCTTTATTTATATAAAATTCCTTTTTTGATGTGTCAGAAAACCTAAAAATGTCAAAAATCTTAAAAAAATCAAATCTCTTTCAAAAGTCAGCCATACACATACACGGTACACCCTCCAAAAAAAAAAGTATAAAATAAAATAAAATCAAAATCCTCCATCTTCAAACCCAAACCCATAAGCAGTGGTGGAGCTAAGGAGGTCCTCAGTCTTATCCGCCATCTTCCTCCTCATCTCCTTCAGCACCGCCATGAACATCTCTAGCTCTTCCAGCTTCATCCCCTCCACCGCCTCCTCCTCCCACTAGAACCTCTCACTCCACGCCGCCTTCGCCTCCTCCACTCTCTTCTTCTCCGCCTCCAGCTCCTCCACTGCCTCTCCATACTCCCTGTTGAACTCTTTTCCCGTCACCGCTGCCGTCGCCATTGCCAACTTCGGCGAAGTGGCGGCGCCGCCATGGATGTAGCAATGGATGACGACCTCGGAGCTCGGGTTGCCGAAGCAGAAGACCTTGCTGTTCGGAGAGAAGACGACGGCGGCGACCTTAGCGCCGCAGAGGACGCTCAGCTCGTCAGCTTTCTTGAAGAGCCCCGCGCGGCACTTTGAGAACGTCACCTGTTTGTTGCTCTTGTTCTCAAGCTTCTTGATTTCGATCTTTTGCCAGCCTTGGGTTTTCTTGGCTTTGTTATTGGCTTCATGGTGGAAAAACATGGAGGGTTTTCCAATTAGCCAAGAAGGAAGAAAAAAGGTAAAAAAAAAAAAACTAAGCCGAACATTGTGGAAATAAAAAAAAAAATGTGATCACAAAAAACTTCCAGTAATTTTTACTTTCCTTAAAAAAAACTTTCTAGTAATTTTTACTTTCTTTAAATATGTAATTTTACATTTTAGAACAATTAATGTCATTGGAAGCCCTAGAAAATTGTATTTAGCTCACCCTATATAACCTAAATGACAGTTTCAATGCCCATTTCCAATCACAATCCAAGTCTACTTGACTAAGATGGTTTTAGCTTGGTTAGAACTTTCAAAACTAGGTGCTTAGCAGTGCCTCTTAAGAAAGGACAGTATATCGTTTTTAATCATTCACAGAGTAACCACAATTCAATAAACAGTGTCTTCTCACACTCAAAATTTGTCACTCTTGAAAACATCGGACTTTTTTTTTTTTTTTTTCTTTCTCGAAATTGCAATTGAAACTAGGCTTCCTCTAAAACTTTCCAACCAAATTCCAAAATTTCCACCTAAAGTTCGAAAATTTTCTAATGGGTTCGTCGAAATTCTGCAGGAATTTTACTCTGCATACTTATCTTCGGTGTTACAAAACCAAAGTTTAAATATTTAATACAATCTGTCAACAAAAAAATTGAAACTAATTCCCTAAAAAAAATAACGGAAAGAAAAAGGAAATAATTCATCGGATAATTAAGAGAAAACCCATCAAAGAAATTGTGGAATTAAACTCCATGGCTTTTTGTACAGAACTTGAACATTAGACATGACAAAGGTTCATGAAACAACAATGTGGATATAGGAAGAGAGAGAAAGAGAGGTAAAGAAGTCTTC
The DNA here is from genome assembly GCA_003254975.1 of Ochetophila trinervis. NCBI lineage: Eukaryota > Viridiplantae > Streptophyta > Magnoliopsida > Rosales > Rhamnaceae > Ochetophila > Ochetophila trinervis. The sequence goes on from QANX01000171.1 coordinate 21,816, forward strand.
CATTTGAGAGAAGCATAATATTGAAGATAAAAAGGAGAGTCGAAAATTCTCGCAGCGCTTAGATACGGCGGAGTTGAAGATTTCGATGCCATTAGTCGACCTTTCCTCTGTTTCATCGGATCTAATTATTCTTTTATTCTTTTTTTTATTAATCTCCAACAATTTGCCCTAGATTTTACTCGAGAGTCTAGGGGTATAAAATAAAAAAATTTTGCCTATTACAAAAATTTATCAAAATTGTTTCCAAAAATAAAATATGCAGTGTTTGGAAAAAAATAATAATTAATTTTAATTACTTTTTTTGAAATTTAATTTAATCTTTTTAAATTTTTTATAATATATTTATAGTTCTACTAACATATATCATTACTATTATACTTTTAATTTGATAAATATTTTTTTAATAATAGTTGAACAAAAATTTAATAATAATTGTATATATTATTATTATAAAAAATTTAATTTATATTAAACATGTCTAGTTGAAATTATATCAAAAAATAATATACAGTGAATAAATGAAAAACATAAACATATTTTATGTTTGTATAATAATGTAAAGCTGTTATATAAATTCATGTATTTTTTCAATCAAAAAGCTACAATAAACTTTTAATTTCTCAACGATTATCTTTTTGTTTTATAAAAACACAAAAAAAAAAAAAAAAAAATACACACATTCCCATAATTAATTCCTATATCATATTTTTTTTGCAATAAATTAAATTATACTTGTACAATTTTTTTTATTTAACCTATTAGCTTGGCTTTAAATATAGGCATAGACCACGTTAATAATTTTGATTTTGCGTCTTTATTACTTCTTTTTTTTTTGTGTGGTTAAAATGCTTCTTTATTACTCTTTTTAGTATTTTGTCGGAGCTTTTCTATAATCTAAAATCGGATTAATAATGTTCAATAAGAAAGCCTTTCCATTAAAGATTTTGAAAGGCATTTCATAAATCATGTCAAGCAAAAATTTAGTATTTCTAACATTGTTTTTTCCTCAAAAAAAAAAAAAAAAGGGATTCTAATCCTTTTATCAGTAATTAGGAACATTATGTATTTCCCCTCTCAAAATATTATATCAATTAAAAATCAAACAAAACAAAATATAATGAATTTTTTTTTGTTGTATAATTATATATATAAGTTAATTCTTATCTCTTTATTTTTTATTTTTTTTCCAGATAAAATATAACTCTCACAGTCTCACCCTATGTCATAGTTTTTACTCTGCGAAGGAGTCTAGAATTCATATATTCAAAATCAATAGCATTAATCTAGCATGCATATATAAGAGAGATTGAAACATATATATATATATATATATATATAGTTATTGTTTTATTAGATATCAGTAAATCCCATATAATTTTATTGATTGATTCAATTTTTTTTATAATTGATTTGATTAATCTTTTAATAAATTATCTTTATTCTTAATTATATAGTACATGTATACATAATTGTTACTCTAAACGTTAATAGTTCATCACTTAGCAAATGACAATCTATTTAAATCATATAATACATATAATTGCATGTTTAATATGCCTGATTTCATGCATCCAACGACTGCAATTTACTATTACCTACTAAATGATTGATAACGTTGGTCATATTAACAAACATTATATATAATCTAATTGTTTGGCTCAAAAATGATAAATAATTGAAAATTTCTAGTTTTTTGAGAGGGTACTTTTTTATTAATTACATTTTTGCAAATTAAAACTTTGAATATTTCGATGCTCTTTGTTTATTTGAAACTCCTTATTTATTATGAAAACCCATAGTTACTTAAGCTAGTTTAGAAGAGCGCGGCCCTTATTTTGCTATCTTCATCACTTTTTGAATATGGACTGTGTATTCTCTTTCTAAGTTAATGAATTTTCTTTCTCCAAACATATAAATTAAAATTAACATTCAATTCCTCCTCTGGAATATAATTATTCTCCATTCATACTATATAGGTGTAATTAATTATTTATATTTTTAAAAAAAGTGTATGAAATATAGTAAAAAGAAAATCTTAATACACTTTATTATCTTGTAAAAGTGAATTTGTTCTCATAAAAATCTCTATAATTAATTTGTATAATTAATATTTTTTAATTTGAAAAAAGTTGCATTTGTCCAAGCTTCAAAATTGAATTTTTTTCATTTTTTATTTTATCAAAAATTAAAAACTATGAAAGAAAATTTAAAATTCACTTATAATTTTTCTTTATGATTTATATTTTTTTTAGTTTTTGCTACAATTAAAAATAAAAAAATAATTTTAAGAGTAATTTGCAATGCAAGTGATCTATGAGTAGACGAAATTCATCAATTTTAATTAAATTAGATAAAAATGTAATTTTTTTTAAATTACAGGTTATCAATTGTACAAATTAGTTGTAAAAATCTCTACATAAACAAATTCAATTTTAGAGAGTACTAAAATGTAAAATGCATTTAGATCTAAAATGAATATTGTTAGTAATTATGTAATTTAAATTTAAATTTACTTTTCTCTTTTTTTCTTTTTCTTTTTTTGGCTAAAACTTAATCAAGGCTATATTGTTGCATCATGTAAAAGACAATTTCTTTGGCCCATTTCTGGCATATACATACTTCACTATAAAAGCTTTGAAATGCATTGGGAGATTCAAGTTTTTGGAGGCCACTAAAATCATGCCTTGATTCATATGTTTCCCTTTGTGTTTGTGGTAAGGGTGGGCGCGGTCTGGTTTGGTCTGGTTTTTTATAAAAATTCAGACCAAATCATAAATGGCGGTTTAGCTTAACAACAAACCAAACCAAACCATTAGGACCATTCAAACCAAACCAAACCAAACCATTCATAAACGGTTTGGTCCAGTTTGGTTTAACGGTTTAGACTGCGACATTTAATTTTACAGTCCAAAATAACTACAAGACTAAAATTTAATTTTGTAGTTCAAAATTTAAACTAATTTTAATACTACAATATTAAATTTAAATTAAAAATATTACAATTCAAAATCTAAATTAAAACAAAGTATTACAATCCAAACTAAAAATTAAAAATATATATTAGTTATATATATTATTAATAATAAAAAATATTATAAATGTATATAATATTAAGTGCGGTTTGCGGTTTGGTCTGGTCCAAAAATTATCCAAACCGCAAACCAAACCATTAATAACGGTTTTTTAACATAGTAAACCAAACCAAACCATTTTTTTCTACAAACCAAACCAAACCGAACCAAAAGCAACGGTTTGGTTCGGTTTGAACGGTTTGGTTCGGTTTTGCCCACCCCTAGTTTGTGGGGTAAGAGCCCTGAAAAGTCAATTTTATAATTTATATTTTTTTCTCTTATTGTTTGGTAATTAACTTAGACTGTGGAAATCCCACAAATTTATCAAAGAAAAAAAAACATACAATTGAGGAGGAAAAACAAAAACAAAAATAAAGAAAGAACCATTCCAAAGGACCAGCAATACAACTACAAAGAGATTTAAAACTAAAAACAAATAATATTACTTCGTAAAAGCACTAGTAACAAGCCTATTCTTTGCGTATTTGAATCTGCTGAAAGTTTTGGGATGACAAAAGCATCTCTAAAGTTTGTCACTGTCTACCGCACATCATCTTCGATCTCAGTCTCAATCTTATCAAAAGCAACCAAAGCTAGATTAGCACAAGCTCAAGGTGAACATATATTGTTTGGTAATTAACTTAATTAATTCCATTAGGTACCTATTAGTAATCAAGCTTTTTGTTTATTTAATTGGAAAATAATTATGTAAAAAAATATTTTCTAACATATGTGGATTAACTAAAATTTGTGGTGAACAAGTTAAACCAAATTAGTTGTTAATTCAAGTTTTTCAAATTTATGAACAGGCTTCTTGGGTTTAAGAAGAAAGGCTAAAGGGATTTTTTTTTACCTTATTAATATTATAAATATCTATGGACCTTAGTAGTCAAATTATGAAATAAAATAAAATAAAAAGTGCGCGGCAAAATGTATTGGAGGCTGCACTCCATATGCAGTGTGAGCGCGTTACAGATTGATTTTGTTTCTTATTTTTTAATTGATTTATATTTTTGAAAGGAAGAATTTCGTTTGTGAAATTTGATTTTGAGGTTGTGGTGGCTGGTGGGTTTTGCTTTGCTTTGCTACCTTCTTTCTTCTTTTTGCCTCTTTGACAGCTCAAATTAAAGTGGAATTCTTACTCACTCATTACAATATCTTTTTGCCTTCGTCCCTTCAAAAAAGATTTCTTTTTAAATAAAATTGTGTAAGTATAAACATATATATTTAATTTATAGTTATCGTTGATTTACATTTTAGATAATTAATTAGAAATAGCACAGCTTTTATATATAAAATTTTCTCTTCAAAAAGCTTTCACAAAATTTTGTCAAACTTTTTTTTTGCTTTTTAATATCTTTTGGACTCTTTTTCTTTGTATAACTTGACAAAGGGTGGAAAGAAAACCATGACTTCTCTGACAAGTATTCTTCAAAAAATTTCCCAAGAAAAAGCTCATAAGAGAGAAAGATAGAATTTTGTTTGGCTTTCTGATAACCCAAATGGCTAGTAATGCTAATATTACTGCTACTACTACAACAGCATCAAAGTTTATCAAATGTGTGACAACTGGAGATGGAGCTGTTGGGAAGACTTGCCTTCTCATTTCCTACACCAGCAATACTTTCCCCACAGTAATATATACATTTTTCCATGCCTCTTGTCTGTTTTCTTTGTTTTGATTTCTTCACCATTTTTTTTTTTTTTTATTCTATTGGTTATATAGACTTTCTTTCTTATGGGTTTTCTTTTGTGGATTCTGATTCATTCACAGGATTATGTTCCTACAGTTTTTGACAACTTCAGCGCCAATGTTTTGGTTGACGGGCAGTCTGTGAATCTGGGTCTTTGGGATACTGCTGGTATTCTTTCTCTAATTTCTCTCTCTTTCTCTAATGTTTGTTTAATTCTAAATTGTTAATAGAACTTAAATCCTTTGTTGTTTGGTTAATTTGAGGTTTTTTTTTTAGCTTTTTTTTTTCTGCTCAATTTCTTGTACTACCAAGAAAAATGAAAAATGGACGCCATTTGATGCCTAGTTTTCATTTTGATCAAATTGGTCAATCTTCTGGTAATTTACTTTGTATATTGAGATATATTGTTGAAAATATTCTTATTTTGTGAAATAAAAATGATGTTTTCTCTTATGCAATGTATGAGAGAAAAAATCCATAAAAGCTGCTTGAAACAACCCTAAAGCTATTCAAACTTCTGTTTTTTTTAGGAGCAAAAAGACACAAGAAAGCTAACTTTCATTAAGAGGGAGGCCCAAACAACTGCAATTCAAGCATAGCTTGTGGCATTTAATGAAAAATTGGGGATAATACTATGTTTCTACAAAAATATTTTCCAGAATAAGAGACTGATTTTTAAACTGTGTTAATTTGATTATGAGTAGCTTCTCATTGTTAACTGTTAAAGTTAAAACTCCTTTTTAAGGTTCTTTTTTTAATTTTTTTTTTGGGTCTCTTTTGACAACGAAGAAAAGAATAAAAAAATTGCAAATTTGTGGAAGCAATTTGATGGCCTAAAGTTATCATATTGTTTTGAGCATGTAAACTTGGTATGTGGACAAAATATTATTGCATGGACACCTAACAGAGGATCTCTTACTCTAGCAATTATTAGACTTGGAACATATGCTAAGGAAGAAAAAAATTTAATTTCTTTCCAATTTACTTTGAAATAAATAATGCATTTGAATGATGTGTCCATGTGACATACAAAAATACCTGCCCTTAAGCTTTTCTTTTCGCTTTTGAATAACAGTATTGAAAGAAAGGACCACAGTTCTTTCTTGGATAAATAGTAGCTTTCCAATGGATAATGATATTGCAAAAAGCAAATCAAAAAGTTATTTTTATTTTATGATGAAAAAACTTTAAATGGACCATCAAGTTAAAGGATAATTAAGAATTTTCATCTTTATGATTTTTTATGAATCTCTTGCACAGGTCAAGAAGATTATAACAGGCTAAGACCTCTTAGTTACAGAGGAGCTGATGTTTTTCTTCTTGCTTTTTCCCTCATAAGTAGGCCAAGCTATGAGAACATACCGAAGAAAGTAAGTTTATTTTATTTTTTCTCTTCCTTTTGCATTATATTCTTCTTAAGAATCACTTTTCTTTGAAAATGGATTAAACGCATATACTAATGAGATTCTGTTATCTGTCTTTCTTTTTCTCATTTTTTTTTTTCTTTTCCTTGTTTTGGTGGAGAAGTGGATCCCAGAGCTGAGACATTATGCACCATTAGTGCCCATTATTCTCGTGGGGACTAAGCTAGGTGATTAAAACTTTTTCTTAATCAAATTTGTTAGTTCACTATATAAGATTTTATTAGAATTGTGCCTTTGCTTTTCCATTAAGTTTCTGTAATGCCCCTTTGAATCAGTATGTTGCTCGAAAACTAAAAGTTAATAACAAAGCCAAAAAAAAAAGGTTTTCTTTTTATCATTTATTTTTCTCAAACTTTGTCCAAATCAATGCATTTTTTTTTTCACTGGGAGTAAAATAAAGGATTGGTTCAACTGAGATATGTATACGAAATTTATAAGTTTAGAATCAGAATTCATTGGCCCTATTTTCTACATGTTTACATGTGATTTTGTCCTGGCTTATTAATTACAGTTACTTGACATGGCAGATTTGAGAGATGACCAAAAGTTCCTCATGGATTATCCTGGTGCTTGCACCATCTCAACTCAACAAGTACAGCTGCTTTGCCTTTTCCACAAGCATAGTTGCAATATAAGAACTTGCTCCATTAGTAGCTTTTGTTATTGCTATTTGACTGTCAAGTAGGCCAGCAACAAGAAAATATAAAGAAATTGAAAGTCTGAGAACTATTGCCTGATGTTGTAGCTTCTGCTTAAGAACAGCAAACTAAAACTAAAAGCATGAAGGGGGAAATTTTTTGACAAAATGGGAAAATCATAGAGGGATTCAAGTATTTGGACATAATGTTGCATTTTGTTGATTCTGAGTGACATATTCGGAATCATATTTTTTATTTTTTTCTTGTGGTATTTGTTTTCCTTTTATCTATTGCACTTACATGACCTTTATGAATTAAATTCCAGGGTGAAGATTTGAAGAAGCGAATTGGAGCTGTTGCGTATATAGAGTGCAGCTCAAAGACACAGCAGGTGTGTGTCCTCGTACTGTATAAGTACAAGTTATCGAATGAATACGAATAGAGCATTTCAATTATTTGGATAAGAAAAAGAAAAATGACAAAAGGTAGAAAAAGAGTTTGGTAAATGCATAAAAATCAATATTCCAACATGGAAAAAAAAAATACGGAGTAATTGATTAGCAGTACTTTTTGTTGTTCTGTCACCAAATTTAAGAGCTAGGTAGTTTTGGTTTTATCTATTTGGTGGGGTAACCATTTTCTATCTTAGATGCTACTTCAGGAAACATTACTTGTATTTTCGGTTAGACATATTGAGGAAAGAAAGATATGCACTTTTTTTGCAAGTTTCTTCACTGCCACCCTCAAGGCCACATTTACAATGCTTGGGAAACACTTGTATGTTAAACTGTACTCATGTTCAAATACAACACTCTGATTAACAATCCTTGATTGTGTTTTAGCCCGTACTTCACGTTCCTTGTACTTTTTGTTAAAAACGGTTCTCTTTCGGGCATTAGCTTGTTTTACTAAGAGTTATTGTCTCAATTTGGTTCATATCAATTCCTTTTTTTGCTGTTGAAAATGCAGAATGTGAAGGCTGTATTTGATGCTGCTGTCAAGTTGGCTCTGTATCCTCCAAAGTCCAAGAAGCAAAAGAGAAAACAGAGGCCCTGCAACTTTCTTTAATACTTTGCTTTTCCTTTTTTTTTTCTTTTTTGTGTACAATATTGTATCCCTTCTAACAGTTCCATTCATTCTTTTTCTTCTTATTTTCTTTGTGAGTGATTTTCTCATATGTTTTAGGGAAAGATTTGTGATGTGCATGCTCTTTTTCGTGAATGATTTTCCAATAATCCAATTATTAAATTTCTTTGCTTATGTCTTAGCATTTGGACATCATGATTAAGCATTAGCTTAGCAATGTTAAGCTTGATCTTTTTCCATCATTCAGTGGCAAAAGAGTCAAACTAGAACTGTATCAGAGTTTTTTGTTCTCTTTTCCATTTTTATTTGGGATTTGTAATTATATATCATTTTTCTTTGGTGAATTAAAATGAAAAGATAGATTATGGTCAATGAAGCCCAAATGCTGTTCTAGAATGAGAGTAGAAGAAGAGATGCAACCCTTGTCTCCCTTTTATTTATTCTGTGTTAGTAGTTGATAGTCTAACTAGCTCAACCAAAAAAGCTCAACCACCTTCTTTTCTGTTTGGTTACCCAGATAGTAATATTCAATTTTACTTGTTCTCATGTTTTTAATCAAGAAAACAATTTTTGCCATCTTCCTGCAAATTGATTTCATGAACCCTTTTTGCTTCTTCTTTTTTTCTTTTCTTTTTTCTTTTTTCCTTTTTTATTAATTATTTTTTTTTATTAATAATTATTTTTTCTCTATGCTTGGATGAACTCATTTAATATTCAGCTTTTTTTTTAGTACAGTTTCACAACTGCATTTTTTTTGTCAAATTTTTGTTAATATTTATTATTTTGTGTGATGAATTTTGTTTTGATTAGGTGAACTCTTGATTATAACTTTTTAAATTAAATAATCTATGAGTACTATAAATTTTTTATCTATTATATTCGGAATACTAACTGATATGATCCTCTCTTGAGAAACAATGATAAAATCTACTTTTTAGTGAATTGCTAACTAAACTTCGCATTCCCACAAATTATATCTTTAACTTGGAGTGAAATAATTTATAATTATTGTTTCCTAAAGTCCAAACATAAAATTAAAAATGCCAAAAGTTTCATATTTAAGTGAGAAATGGGTCGTGTTTTATTTATTTATTAATTCAGTTAAATTTCTACCGCTTTTAAAATTTTAAACTAATAAAAAGTAAATTATTATTATTTTTTCTATTTTTTTTATATATATATTTTTAAAAACTCTCACTTACATAATTACATGTAAACATGTTTCATTCTGGACTTATTTTAGATTTTTATATGTTTTTATTTTTATTTTTAAATAAAGTTGTTAAGTTTTTAAATTGTAGCTATGATATCAAATTAAATTATAGTATCAAAATTACAGAATCTAAGTTCAATATATGTTATTGCTAGTTTTTAAAAAATTAATTTTGCTTTTACATGATGAACTTTCTTTAAAAGTTTTTGTTAGAATATGCCAATTTTGGATTGTCTTTCTCTATAATTTCTAGTGTGGTTTTTACATTTTAGCCCACATATGATTAAGGAAGTTAAGATATATAATTTGTTTCTAATCCACCGCTCACAGATTCGAAATTATAAAAATAACAGCATTGAATTGTTGTTTAATAGATACAATTATGTACATATACAAAATTGTCGGCCTAATTAGGACGGGGTTGGTAACCATACTGGTTAGCTAGTTACAACTAAATTACCATTTTCCTTTTGCCTGTATTATAAGATAATCACAGATTTATTTTTATCATTAAGATAATCACAGTTTGATTGTGACACAATCAACGTGTCCTAAAAACTATTAACTGGCTTATAATTAAAATTTATTCATATGACGTGTCCAGTCCAGCTACTAGCCTACTACCATGGGAAAAATATATGACTATATATGATATATATATATATATATATATATTTAGCTGAAATATTATATGTTTGAACGCTGGGATTCATTTCTATCTAATTAAACATCAGAACTACAAATAATATTTGTTTCATGAATACATAAAACCATGTGACAGAAAATCTAATATACTCAATAAATTATATAAGCATACATACATATATATATATATATAGACGCTCTTAGTCTTAGATAATTAGTTGTCGAATTGTTGATTCTAATTAATTTTTTAATTGATATATAATAAATTGGGAATTAATAGATTTTGATCAAAATTTATATATTTGACAAATATTATGGTACTTTTTTTAGTACTCTAACATCACTATAGAATATGTAATCGAGGAACAAATAGATAAATAAAGATAAATTTATACTAAATGTCTATATGCATAAGAGCATTTACAACGTGCTTTATCTGCTGTTTTTGTGGTTTCAGACTGACCAAGCACACCTTAAATATCCACCTAAAATAAAAAAAATTTAAAAAGTCTCCAATCTGAGAAAACACACACACACACACACACAAACACATTAATTGTATTTATTTTATTTTTACCTTTTCTCTCATTTCATGATATATAGTAAGGCATCTAAAGTCTCACCTAACAATTTGAATAATGTCAAAATGTGAAAATATTTAAAGGCACCTAAGGTCTCACCTATATTACGTGATTGTATAACCTAACATTCTAGCTGATCTTTTTGTGAGATAGATCTTGGTCTACAAACATTAATTTTGTCATGAATTGAAATTGAAAATGAAAATGAAACTGAATATATAATATACCCAAAATTTGCCGACTTCTACTCATATCCAATCACAACTAAACACGTACAAATTTGAACCTCAGAAGGTGTATATCTTGCAAATTTTAATTAATTTGAACTATAAGTATTTTAGAAAGAAAGAAAAAAAAGAGTGATGGATCTAGCTAATGGCAGATTATTGATCAAATTATTGGCATTGTCCAGGTAATTAATAATTTTGTGATTTACTTTTTACTTGATGGAGACCTTGTTGGCAATATTGGTTATGAAAATTATTACAATTAGTAATGTTTGTATCATGCACAAAGATACAAAACATGGGATTAGTATGCAGCATAAAATAATATCATAGTTAAAATTGATAAATAGAAATATTATGTTTATGGGCTAGCTATCGTATGATTCAGTATCAATCTAGCTCAACTATAACTAAACAAAACACCCAAAAAAAAAACCAAAAAATAAGTAGCATCTAGGATTTTGACTATTTTTAAAAATATATGAATTAAACCAATTAAATCACTGTTTGAATTTGGTTCATGGGGGCTTATTTTAACGGATGAAACATGTTATTATTTATAAAAGATGAACCGTTAATGATATGCTCACAAAATAAATTTTAATGGGTTCATCCCTTATGGATCTGACTTATTATATATAGATTCGAACACCAATAATTTTGTATGGATTAATATCGCAATAATAGTCTGTGTGAATTTTTATCAGGTATATATATATATATATATATATATATATATATATATATATATGCTTTTATATTCAATTAATAATTTATTATATTGTTTTTTGTTAATATTATTTGCTTGGCCCTTTGTTAAATGGAACAACCATATTAAGTCTCTCGCATCCGTATTTATGAAATTGTAGATTCGAAATACTTTTTTTTTTTTATTATGATTTTTTATTTTATTTTTCGCTTGAAATTAATAAAATTATTTGCTTGGCCTCTAATTAAATCATATTAAGCTTTGATCCATTTAACTAGTTTTCATGATCAAAAAGTTGAAAAGTTAAATTACGTCTCAATTTCCAATTTTTTTTTTTTTTGGTGAATACTCAATTTCCAATTATATGTATATATATATATATAATTTTACTATAAAATGTATATATACACATAAAATTTTGCTATTTTTACATGCTATATTTGATACCATATGCATGCATGCATTTTATAACAAAATTGTATATATATAGAAAATATTTTTAAAGATGAAATTAAACAGATTATGTTATCTGAATATTATCCAATTATATATTATCTAGAATGGTATATCCTATCTTTTTTTTTTGGTAAAAAGAATAGTATATCCTATCAATCACATATAATCGGACACTAATCATACACCTTAAAGAATCCAATGTCACCCAATTAAAAACGACTATGCATTGATATTTGCAGCCTACTTGCTATCTTTTCAGCAAACCAGCAAACGAGAATAACTTTTCTTTTTGGAGACTAAACCTTTCTTACTTTTTTGCCCCATTTACCGAGGACAAAGTTGCAAAATTTTAAATAATTAAGAAAAAAATAATAATTTATAGTATATAGTTTCTATATGGGTAATGTATATATTTTTTTTTGCAAAATAAAGGATCTATCCATAGCGGGGTCATAGGTCCAGGATGTATTTAGCCAGTGGACCGATCAATGCGTCTTTTTAACCTGATAAGAGTCCGCGATTGGAGCCCGTGTCGCTAAAATCTCCCTCCCTCTCGTGCAGTAGCAGTGGAGAAGAACACTTGAGTCCAAATGGGGCTACCAAAATTCAAACCTCAATTCCCGTACTCGCAGGTGTGAATATTTTTTCTTTAGCTAAAGGAGTGTATAATATACAGTAAATTAAGGAATGAAAGTTACTTTAAAAACTAAGTCTGCAAGGAAAGCTCTCATTACTCAATGGTAGTCACCATGGAAGTTTCTCTCGGTGTGTCCAAACAAAGCCAATTCGATTCTGACGATTTTTAATATATTTTGTTTTCGAGTCCTTATTTCTGAAAACAGAACAAAAATTATGATTTATGAACATGTACATTTTTAGCAATCTCGGGGCATTTTTAGTAATTTGATCTACATTAATTACTTGTCGTGTGTTTTTCTTGAAAAATTACTTGGCGTGTGTTACTCAATGACTTCTCTCATTCAAAGTCAAACAAATGATGTTACCTATCTCAAAATATCCAATTTGTACACTTTATAATAATCCAAAAATTAGCTCATTTGTTTTGAATTAGTTTGCAAAAATACATTTAACAAAATAAAAAAAAAAGTTGGCAAAAATACAAAAGTATATTATGCATTTTTTTTTTGGTAAATTAAAATTGCATTGAGCACCATATATATATATAGACTTTTAGAAGCATTCGACCATATAATTTATAATTTCAGTCCCAATTTTGTTAAAATTGATGTAAATAAATAATTGATTCAAAATTTGGTTTTTAAAAATTACTAATAACTAATGAACTGATAACTATGAAATATACATATATATATATATATATATATATTTACTCTTAATTTTGTTAATTATCAAAACAGTTAACTATTTTAAATTTAAGTTAAATATATTAAACAGAAAAAGTTACTTTTTAAGGACTCTCTCAAGGTTTGTGGAACCCACTTTATAAATATAGATCTAATGGGTGAAGTGGCTTAGCTTGATTTGGTAAATTTTCGATTTCTCCGAAAGAAACTGAATTAAAAAAGTAATAACTTTATGCATGTTAATAACATCGAGCAATTAAATGAAACTTTTAGATCAATTTAGGCGTTATTAGAGTTTAATCTTTTACCAATATTTATTATTAAAAAAATACAAAAAAAATATCTCAATTTTTGTTCTTGGTTTTAAAATATAAATTTTCTTTTGGAAAACTATATGGTATATTACTTTTATACCAAAAGGAGGGCAGGAACAGACTTCATGACCTTTCTAACCCAACCTACCCGTTTTCTTCTTCTTCTTCTTCATCGTCTTCTAAACCTCTCCTTCACCTCGCCAACACTATCATTAACATTTGAATAGAAAATTCTGTCAATATTTTCCCAGAAAACAAACACAGAAAAATGGATCACCCAAAACAACCTATTGGACCCCATATTGCATTCTTCTTTCTCTTCTTTGCAACTGTTCTTTATCTCTCTATTTGGTCTTCCTCTCTCACAAATCCATTTCGCTCTTTTCTACAATCCCAATCCACACTTCCAAACACGGTATGTTTGTACAGAAGTTTCATCGAGATTTTTACTAAAAATATATTTTTAGCAATAAAGTTTTAACGACAGAACTGTTACAATTTTATTCATATGATAAATTCAATATAATTTAATTTAGTATAATCAAGTGCCAGCAATCGGTATATATTAATTAACTTTGTTAATTTCATTTGTCACAGACAGACATTAGTGCACCAATTGATGAACTCGAAGCAGCTCTATCGAAAGCTTCAATGGCGAACAAGACGGTGATAATTGCAGTGATAAACAAGGCCTATGCGGACCAAGATATAACAGACGAGACCACCATGCTCGATATTTTTCTCGATAGCTTCTGGCTAGGTGAGGACACGAAACCACTTCGTGATCATCTTCTTCTCGTGGCGGTTGATCGGACGGCCTACGATCGATGCCGGTTCTTGAAGCTCAATTGCTACAAATTGGAAACTGACGGTGTTGATTTCAAAGGGGAAAAGCTTTACATGTCGGAGGATTTTATCAGGATGATGTGGAGAAGAACTCAGTTTCTATTGGAGGTTCTCAAACGCGGTTACACTTTCATATTCACGGTAAAGTTAATTAATTTTTTTATTCATTCTTACTTAATTTGAAATTTATTATAATTGCTGTTACTTATTTTTAATTACGAAATTGAAAAGCGATCGATGTTAGTGATGATGAACAACTAAAACTCTAGAAGAAACTATTGATGGAATTTTGATAGATATTTATCTTGAACTTAGATATGTATCATAAAAAAATATGACTTTTGATATCCAAAGAAAGGAAATTAATTAGTAAGACTCGTAATAGTGCCAACCAAGTGAATTATGATGTATGGAATAATTATGAGTGCCATTTAGTAGTGATAGGTGCCCACTAACTTTAGATTCTAAAATGGCATAGCCAATTTTAATTAACCTACGGTTTTTGGATTAGTTTGTATAGTAGTTAGTTTCATATCAGAATCATCTAATTTCTTATAAAAATTATGTCTTTAAAATTCAATCTAAATGTAAAAAATTTAAAATCAAGATTTAGCACATAATTTAAAAAAAAAAAATCAACATACTAGTTTTAGAAAGTATGTAAAATTTAGCTAGTATATTGGGGCTGTGTTTAATTTTCTAGTCTATTTTATGTGAAGAAGGTGAGGGAGTTTTGGAATCTTGACCAATTTAAAAAAAAAAAAAATCAAAGTCTCTAATTTTTTTTGGTGAATCAAAGTCTCTAATTAAGTTGAAAAACCAGAGAAACGTGGCATGGAAAATTAAATGCCATGGAGAGGTGGCACATGACTTTACTTTATGAGTGATTAGAGCAACAAATTTGGGAAGGCGAAAACTGAGGAACATAGAGATGTGACCTTACATTCCCGTGAAAATATTTCATATCCAACCCAGCTGTCAATATTTTGTTTTCGTTTTTGGTATTTTGGGATTTAATTGGTGTTTATTTTATTATTGATTATTGATTATATATAAATCATTCTCAATCTCTTTCTCTTTTTTATTTGATAAAACTTTCAAATTCTCTTTGTTTAGCGAATGTTTTTGAATTCATCATGTTTTAATCAAGTCTTAGAAGTCGGTTGCAATTCTCACCTAAAAGTTTCAATACAAGAGATTTGATTTTGTAGTTTCCAAATTTATGAAAAAACTAAGCAAGTACTTAGAAGGTGCAAACATATAAAATTTGACTATTTTTGTGCTTTTTATGTGTTGTTTTAAAGAGGATGACATGGGTGTTAAGAGTGCATGCTAGAATCATGACATGGGAGACAATGAAATGATAAAGTCAAAGAATATGAACAAATAATATTTTTCTGTATAAATTGTAAAGTGGGGAGTGGGGACAATTAACATTACAACCATATGTGTTAGGAATATAAGATATTAAAAACATTAATGCATGTGGCTTCAAACATATAAGAAGAAAATAAGATATTTGGGGATACATCCAATATAACATTATTGCCGACACTCATTTCGATCATGCAATTTTATTAATCTTTTTCTTTTCTAATTTTTCTATTTCTGTATATATAATAATACCCGCAATATGTATATGTCACTACTTCAAAGCAAAATATCCTATTTTTTTTAAAGATAATTCAATTGCACTCCTATACACCAACATTATTGGAGTCCTCGTCAACTTTAATATGTCATTTGTTTTTTTCTATAAAATGTGCATTTTGGTGTTCTTGCAAGGACAGAAATGACAATATTATAATATGCTATAGCGCAATGCTCTTTCTTGCTATTCAAATTTAGGATAGACTTTTCTGTGGATAGTTATGATCATAACAACATTATCCTTCAATTAAGAAATGAAATATTTTCAAACTTGCTATTGTTTATCATCAAATTATCAACTATCCCACTTAATCATTTTGACTTAACAATTTTTTATTTTTTTTTATTTTTCTCACCAGGATATGGATGTAGTGTGGCTAAGGAATCCATTTTCAAAGCTAAGCAAAAACGAAACAGAGGATTTACAAATAAGCACAGATGTGTTCTTTGGGAATCCATGGGATGAAAAACATTTGATAAACACAGGATTTTACTATATAAGATCGAACAACAAAACCATTGCACTGTTTGATAAATGGTACTCAATGAAAGACAATTCCACAGGCCAAAAAGAACAAGATGTGCTATTGAATCTGATGAAAGGTGGTGTTATTGGTGAATTGGGGCTCAAAGTCAGGTTCTTGGATACCTTATATTTTAGTGGTTTTTGTGAAGATAGCAAGGATTTTAGGGCAGTGACAACCGTCCATGCAAATTGTTGCCGGAGCATCAATGCTAAGGTTCGTGATCTAAGGGCTGTCCTTAGAGATTGGAAGAGGTTCAACAAGATTATGTCTTATAAAAGGCTTGCAAATACTACGGCAAATTTAAGGTGGACTGGACATTTTCATTGTTGGAATTCATGGAGGAAGGGGAATCAAACTAAAAGTTGACGATGACAAAAATGGTAGAGAGAAAAAAAAATTAAAAAGAAGTTTAATTTTTTTGTAAGAAAAATTTGTTACTTAGAAATTATAAGCTTCACATTATTGATTTCATAGAGAACTTGAATACCACATATATAAATACAGGGGAATGTGTCCTTCCTGCATGGAGTTTTGTTGATGCTATTAGACTTTTTCTTTTTCTTTTAGGGTTAATATCATTCACTTCTTTTAAAGTTTAATTTAAATATAAATATTTTAAAAAATTATCATTTTTCTCCTTTACTGTGTCATTGACACCCTCTGAATTTGTATCACTTACACCCCTTATATGATGCTAGTTAAAAATTTTAAAATCTGAAAGGTTAAGTTATAATCAGTGTAAATCTCAAGAGGTTTAGAATGAATTTTTTTTTCCTTCTATTTTTGTATATCCGCATCAAAATTCAATTTGGGCTGTAGAGTTATTTTGTTGTATTTTTTAGCTCTGATGAGTTGAGGAATTAACAATCTTTTTCTTTCTTTTTCGGTGAATGAATGAATTAACAATCTAAATTAACATGTAAAGTTTGATTATGCAATTACATAATGAGATTGTTATATACTCCCAATATTTCACAAGTGATTAATTTGATTAAAGTAAATAAGGCCCATATCGATTTGGCCCAATCATGTTTCTTCGAGCCAGACACATAGAGGTCTATGAGGCCCACAATGTTCATTAGAATGGGCTGACTCATTGCCAAATTCATTCAACCCTGATATGGAAATCAATGACAAATAGTTTTTTTTTTTGGTAAATCACGAACATAACAAATAGTTGAACTTGAGTATTTGAGTAAAGACTATGTATATACTTTATTTTATTGTCCTGTAATTATTTTTTTCTATTAAAGAAGAAGACACAATGAACTAAGGTATGCAAGTTCTAATATTGAAATTATTCAAAAATAAACTTAAAAAGCTCCTTTCTAACTTGATTATTTGAGCATTTTAGGCCTGTGTTACCCTATATCCTAGAAGTTTCATAACTGATTTCATATTCAACATGTTTGTGTATAAAACTGTTCGAGAAATAGCAGTTGACATTGATGGTTTTATTTTTATTTTTTATAAATAAATAAAATGTATTTTGGTAATATCATAAGTATCTGATTAGATGAACCAATAACGAAACATATTAAAATTCAAACTATAATTTTTGAATTCATCTAAGTGACAATTAGATTTATAGAAAATAATTTTTTTATTGTGTAGTATAACATCAACAATTTAGTGTGCGAAATATAAAGCTTATTTGAAGGAATATCTAAAGTGCTTGTTCTTTTCCTTATAGAAAGTGGGTCTCTTTTTTAGTACTTGTGAGACGCTTTTATTCATTTTTCTTTTTATTCTTTTCGGGTGATGGTTTTGTTGGGTTAGGGTTGTGTAATTAGGGCATATTTATAGTCCAAGCCCATATTTATAAAGAGCCCAAAACCCATGAGACCCAAATTAGGGTTTTCAGAGCTTCGGTACCAGCTCAGCCTTCCCCTGACCTCAAAACCCTAAACCCTATTAATCTCCTTCATTTCCCAGTTGCCGCACTCCATAAAAATAAAAAACGGAGAGAGCTAAGCTATAACTCTTCCCTCTCACTGTACCAGAAAACCAATCCCTAAACGAAAAGCCCTGAACCTCATCCATGTCGGATGTTGAGATTTCCCGGTCGGAGAAGAAGAAGAAGAAGCACCGAGCCAAAGATGACGCCGTATCAGACGCCCAAAACCAACTCAACGGTACCGACGCCGGTCCAAACCAAAACGACGTCGACTTTCTGATCAAACCCCAGAGTTTCACACCCACCATTGACACTTCCGAGTGGCCGATCCTCCTCAAGAACTACGACCGCCTCAACGTGCGAACCGGACACTACACGCCTCTTCCCTCCGGTTACTCCCCGCTCAAGCGGCCTCTGGCCGAATACATCAGGTACGGAATCATCAATCTCGATAAGCCCTCGAACCCATCTTCTCATGAGGTCGTGGCCTGGATTAAACGGATCCTCCGGGTCGAAAAAACGGGTCACAGTGGGACCCTTGACCCGAAGGTCACTGGGAATCTCATCGTGTGTATTGACCGAGCCACTCGGCTCGTGAAATCGCAGCAGGGTGCGGGGAAAGAGTATGTCTGTGTTGCCCGGTTGCATTCGGCTGTGCCGGATGTGTCCAAGGTCTCTCGGGCTCTTGAAACCCTCACTGGTGCGGTGTTTCAGAAGCCGCCATTGATATCGGCGGTGAAGAGGCAACTGAGGGTTAGGACTATATATGAAAGCAAGCTTCTTGAGTTTGACCCAGATAAGCATTTGGTCATTTTCTGGATTTATTGTGAGGCCGGGACTTACGTGAGGACGCTCTGTGTGCATTTGGGTCTGATTCTTGGTGTGGGTGGGCATATGCAGGAGTTGAGGAGGGTTAAGTCTGGGAATTTGGGTGAGAAAAATAACATGGTTACTATGCATGATGTTATGGATGCTCAATGGGTTCATGACAATTACAGGGATGAGACTTATTTGAGGAGGGTGATTATGCCGCTTGAAGTGCTTTTGACTAACCATAAGAGATTGGTTGTGAAGGATTCTGCAGTGAATGCTATTTGCTATGGAGCAAAGTTGATGATTCCAGGGTTGCTGAGATTTGACAATGACATTGAGGTTGGTCAAGAGATTGTTCTTATGACTACTAAAGGAGAAGCTATTGCATTGGGGATTGCTGAGATGACGACGGCTGTGATAGCCACTTGTGATCATGGTGTGGTGGCAAAGATTAAGAGAGTGGTGATGGATAGGGACACTTACCCAAGGAAGTGGGGTTTGGGACCGAGGGCATCGATGAAGAAGAAACTGATTGCAGAAGGGAAGTTATCCAAGCATGGGAAACCTAATGAGAATACTCCGAAAGAATGGTCGAGGAATGTGGTTCTGCCCACCGGCGGTGATTCTGCGGTTGCAGGCCTTGCTGCTGCAGCTGAACCTACTGAGACGGCTGAAGTGGGGGAGAAGAAAAAGAGGAAAAATAAGGGCGAAGAGGAGGGTGAGGGGCAAAAGCGAAAATTGGATGAAAGCACAGATAGCCCTGTTCCTGCTTCTGCTCCTAAGAAGAGGAAAGGTGAAGATGTAGAGACTCAGGTGAAGGAAGATGTAGTGGAGGTTGAAGTTGAGAAGAAAGAAAAGAAGAAGAAGAAAAAGAAGGATAAAGAGAATGGTGATGCAGATTCTCCAGATCTGGAAAAGTCTGAGAAGGTGAAGAAAAAGGAGCACAAAGATAAAAGTGAAGCTGTATCACCTGATACAGAGAAGTCTGAGAAGAAGAAAAAGAAAAAGAAGAGCAAAGAAGCCGAGGATGCTGTTGAAGACATTGGTAATGGTGAGGCTGATAAGAGTGAGAAGAAGAAGAAAAAGAAGCATAAAGATACTGAAGAAGATTAGCTTAAGGGATTAGGATTTTGGTACTTAATTAGTAGAACTTTTTAATGTATCTTTCTCTCGTTTCTTCTTCTTTGAGTTTTTCCCCTTCTGTAACTTTTTGACGCACTTCCTGGAACTAGTTTTTTTTACAATTTAGCATTGTATGGTTCTATTTGATCTTTGTTTGTCTGCTTTATCTTGATTACTACTTTAAACGAAATTTTTTATGCTTTGTGATTCTGACCTAATGGTTTTTCTGCATTTGTGAGTACACCTTTTGTGAATTTGCTGTGGATTCTTTCCGGATTCTGCCTATATATTGGAAATGATTAGTAGACTACTGTGCCTGTATTTTTGTTTAAGGCATGAAAATAAAAGTATAGAATAGACTGGCCAGAAGAATGTAAGTAGTTCATATGTTGAGTCTCTTCAACAAAATGCTGGTGCTTCCTGAGCACACATTGGTTTAATCATGATTTTGTTATTCTTGGTAGATATTCTTTTATACGCGATGAGCAGTGAAAATGTTAATACACAATATTGGTTTAATCATGATCTTGTTTTTGTCAATGACTTTTTTTGTTTTGTTATATGTGCTGTTTGCCCTTCAGGTTTTGAGGAACTAAACTAGTTATTCATTTTAATCATGGTGGTGTGAGAAAGGTAAAAGGACAATTTCACTGTATCTTTTTCTTCCTTGCTCTTATTTTCCAAAAGCTTAGAATGTATGCATCTAGACCTAAGTGCATATTAAAATCTCACACCTTGAATGGCTATAACGAAAGGATATATCTCGAAACAGCAATAATTTGAATCATCAATTTTATTTTTTTTAAGTTATAATTAGACCTGGCAACGTGTCGTGTTCGTGTCGTGTGGTATTCGTGTTCGTGTTAAAATTTTCTTACCCAAACCCAACCCATTAAGCTTTCGTGTTGAAATATATAAATCCAAACCCGTTCATAAAATTATCGTGTAACCCGTTACCCAACCCGTTAACATGTTAAACTTATTTTCAAAATTATTTTTTTAAAAAATAAAAAATATATTTAATTTATAATTTATAGTCCATACTAAAAAATAATGAAGCACATACATAAATAACTATTTGTATCATTTTACAAACCAAAAATAAAAACTAAAACAACATACTTAATATATGTTAAAAAAATAACAAACCATACAAACATAATATTTAAATCTTTCTACAAACCAAAAATAAAAATCTAAAATAATATTTAAAATAATAATAAGACATAAACATGTTTTCGCGATTAATGAAGAATGAATAAATTACAAACTAGTAGAGAAAAATAATTAGAGATTTTTTTTAATTAAATTACAAAAATGCCATTATACAGTAACGGGTTGTTAATGGGTCTTAATGGGTTTTCGCATGTTAATTCGTTAAGACCCGTTATCTTAACGGGTTCTTAATGGGTTCACCCGTTATCAACCCAATCCGTTTCAGCTAGATCCAAATCCGTAAAAAACGTTCGTGTTCGTGTCGTGTTAAAATTTGTCAAGTCTAGTTATAATGTTAATACTAATCAATTATGACATTATTATATTTGATTTTGTTTTTGGTCAATATATTGTATGAAGACCTTTTTTATTTATTTATCAAAATTAGGGGGAAAAAAAAACAACTCCTAATCCTCAATTCATAAAATGGATGGAAGAGGCGTACAACATCTATCAAAATGCAGTGAGTACGAACTACAATAATTAATTGGTACTTTGGTACAACAATTAATTTGTATTTTTATTTTAACTCATTAATGCATTTTTCTGCATAAAAATCTTAATAATCGTTTTTTTCTTTTTTGAAAATTTTTCACAATTGTTTTCAATGTATTGAATATCCTATTTTTCTTTATTTGAAAGAAAATAAAATGGTGGAAAAATATTAATTGATTCAGTCTAGATAGTAGATAGACTAAAGCTTTATCAAGTTTGTCTTACCAAAAAAAAAAAAAAGCTTTTATCAATTTTGTATTTTTATAAGAGCATTATCAAGCTTTATCTATTTTGTATTTTTATAAGACCATTATCAATAGACTTTTTAAGAATTAATTTTTTTATTTTAAAAAGCTAAATTTAGTAAAGCTTAGTTCTTCAAATGTAGAGACAAAATATACTTTCTATATAGAACTTTTAATAAATGCATTTAATAGTCTATAATTTTTTATACACGTTTATAAATTAAATTTGTTAATTATAATTTTATATTTCAATTTTTTAAAATACTATGGTGCATGGAGAAATAAAAAAGAAGAAGAGAAAATATGAATTATAAATGCATATGAAAAATACAAAATAAAGAATAATTATAAAAAAGTATTATTGGAGTTTGATAAAAAAAAATTATTTTTTACTTTTTTAAATATTTAAGATGCTTTTTAATTTGAAAAATTATGCTATTTAAGATAAAAAAAAAAAAAAAAAAACGAGCATTTCCAATAGGCTATTTGTTTTTTTCCATCTTCTTTAAAATTGAGAGTCAACGTTTTTTTTTTAGTTTCAATAGACTTTTTAAAATTAAAAATTAAAATAGAGTTGAATTGACTCTCCAACTGTAGAGAGCCAAATTCAATCTATAAGATCATTTTCAATAGTATTTTTTATTTTAAAGAGTGGTTTTCAAATAAAAAAAAACATATTAAAGAATTTTACAAAATAAAAAGTAAAATTTTTTAGCAAACTTTAATAACACTCTTTATAATTACTTTTTATTTTGCATTTCTCCATAAAGTTCTATGTCTATGTTTTGCAATTTACTTTTTTTTTTTTCCTTACCTGCTCCGAAGTATTCAAAAAAACTAAAATATAAAATTGTAATTAATAAATTGAACTATGAATATGCATATAAAATTATAGAATAATAAACGAATTTATCAAAAGTTTTATTTAAAAAGTGTATTTCACTCTCAATATTTGGAAAGTAAAGCCTAACTATTTATATTAAATTTTAAATTTAAAAAATCTATTGAAATTATTAAAAAAAAATGTTGGAAGATTAAGCTTATAAAAAGCCTATTAAAGTTGCTCTAAGTCAAATTTATCTATATTAATTTAAAAAGTAGAGTTGAAATAATTTAATGTATCACATTTTATTTTGAAAAAATTCATTAGAATGTTTTTATAATAGAAAATATGTACTTTTTAATGAAGATCCCCATCAAGATGTTCTAATATGTTAAAAAAAAAAAAAGAAGACTTTTAACATTGATTCAATTTTCTCTATATACTATAGAATATTTAATACACCATATATTATTTATATAGATTTCTTTGAATTATTGTAAAGTAACTCTTAGTTTTTAATTTTATTCTGATTGTAAGGTGATGGATCACCAGCACTGCAAGAACTATTACATCAAATGAGATGGGCCCACAACATGTTATAAAATTCTGATTGTTTGGTCCAATGTCTCATGCTCATAGTATTTAGATGCCATGTGTATGGTAGCATTGATATGATAAGAAGACAATTTATAATAAAGCACTTGAGGGTGTAGCTCAGTGGTAGTAGCTAGCCGAGCCTTCACACCTGCGAGTACGGGGGTTGAGGTTCGAGTCTTGGTAGCCCCATTTGGACTCAAGTGCTCCTCTCCGCTGCTACCGCACGAGGGGGAGGGAGATTTTAGCGACACGGACTTCAATTGCGGACTCCTATCGGGTTAAAAAGACGCCTTGGTCGGTCCACTCGCTAAATACCTCTTGGGCCTATGTCCCCGCTACGGGTAGGTCCTTTTTAATTACCAAAAAAAAAAAAAAAAAAAAGACAATTTATAATAAAGTATTTAATAAAGGTTCGGTTGTTTACCTATTTATTTTTTATTTTTGTTTAAGATTTTTGGTCTTTGGTTTTTGGATTTTTGTTTTTAGTTGTTTTTATTAAAAAGAAAAAAATAAAAAATAACAATTTTTTTTAATTTTTTTTTAAAAAATAATTATTTTTGGTAATTATTAAATTTTTATTAATTTTTTATATTTTTTTAAGACTTTACAAATAAATTTAAACAAATTTTGGCCCGATTTCTAGTCCGACTTAGTCGGTTTTGGGTTTTGGCCCCAACTGGAAAGTCCTGGGTTTCGGCCTCGATCGGGTCAATCTGAGTTCTAGCCCGATCTAGGAGGACTTGGGTTCTAGCCCGACCGGGCAGTCCTAGGTTCCAGCTCGACTGGGCTGTCTTGGGTTTTAGCCTCGACCGAGAGGTCCCAGGGTCCCGGATTTCGGCTCCAATTGTGCTGTCCTGGTTTCCTGCTTGACCGAGCGGTCCCAAATTTTGGCCCAAACTGAGGCAATCTCGGCCACAACTGGACGATGCCAGTATTGGCGATCTTAGTTTCAAAAATTGTTTGAGTTGTATTGTATTTTGACATTGTAAAAGACAAAAAAAAAAAAAAGAAAAAAAAAAAAGAAAAATAAAAACTGAAAATGAAAATAATTTTTTAACATTTTTAGTTTGCTAAAGAAAAATAAAAATAATTTTTGTTTAAAAATAAATAAAAATAGTTATTAAACACATTTTTATTTTTAATTTTTCATAAAAATAAATAAAAATGGTTATCAAAAGCATTTTCATTTTTAATTTTCAAAATATTTAAAAATAAAAATAAAAAACTATAAATAAATAAATTATCCAATACCCACCCGAACATTTTTTAGAACTTTATATTTTAATTTTTGGCGGTTCGAAGTAAAAAAATAGTTTTTCTAGCATTTTATACCCTTGCTCAGCCAGTATCCGTATTACACGTGTCGGCCAAGTCGCTCACAGCATAGAATCCTTTTCCCATATGCAGTATATAAATTGTTTTTCATAAATAAATATTTACTTGAATTTTCAGTATATGAAACAAAGACCTGAAAGTCTTTCTTTTTTGCTGTGTATTTCTAGGGTTTTTTTTTCTCTCTCTCTCCTCTCCTCTCCATCTCTTTTAGGTTTTCACAGACAATTCTCGCTAAAAAGTTTTAATTCCTTGCTAATTTATTAAGTTACGCATAGGAATTTAGTTTTTTTTTTTTTCCTAGTTCAGATCCTATCAGGGTTTTGATTCGTCCTTAATCGGAATCGTAAAGTTAGGGTTTTGTTTTTTCTCCGTTTCTATTCCTTATTGTAGAAATTTGGGATTGATTTTGGAAGGATTCGGTTTATTGAGAAATAATGCCTCCACGAACGGCGAAGAGAGGGGCTGCATCGGCGGGGACGAGGAGGACCCCTAGAGCCACTAGAGGGTCGGCGAAGTCCCAGAATCAGCACCCACGGGAGACTAACGAAGAGTTGGTCAAGGCTGAGGAGGTCGCGGTGCAGGTTATCGAAGCTAAAGAGGAGGAACAAAAGCCAATTCTTGAGGAAAAGCCGGTTGTTGTTGCTGAGGAACGACCCGTCAATGAGAAGAAGACCGTCATTTTGGATCAGCAGCAGGCTTCGTACCACAAAGAAGAAATGAAATCGGACCCTAACGGTTTGAAAAGTAAGTTATTTTGATTTGGGTTGATCAAACTTTTGGATCCCGATTGACTTGTTGACTATAATTTTTATTTTTATTTTTATTTCTACTCGCTCGTTGTGCTCTCTATGTGTGGTTTCGTGATGGGTTATTGAAATTGTCCAAAATTTATTTATTTATTTATTTTTGTTTTGTTTTTTGTTTTTCAAAATTCATTATTTGTTGTGTGTTCTTTCGTATTCCTCCATATAGGTTCGTTCTATACCTCTTGATCGTCAGGTTCCTTCTGTACACCTCTCGATCGTCGACCCTTTTGGTCAAATATTGCCTTTTTCTTTGGGGGGTTTGTTGTGACTTCTGAGAGCGTTAAAGTGTATACATTATTTTCCGGAGCTTAAGGATATATAAATAACCCACCTGAAAACAAGAATTAGAAGAATTAAAATGCTACTGATTTGATTGAAGTGTTAAGCTTTATAATTTTGAATTCGGGCTACTTTTGAGGCTTAAGCAGTTGAGTTATGGCTATGCTTGCACGTTCATATACTAGCATCAATTATCGCTATAAATGGTCTGCTAAATAGCAGGTTTTGTTATTGTTTTATTTTCAAAATCTTCCTTTAGGAGCTTATAAAAATGTCTGACCCTGTGGAATTGGATCTTGCTGATTTGTTTTCTCCCTTTTATTGATTTCATGGTTTTGAGGTGATGTGATATGAGGGTAAGTTTGGAAATCTTTCTCATAGTAGAAAGGTTCAGGACTGTCTCTTGTTTACTAATGTTGGATATTTCCTTCTTCATAATGAAGTATTTGGGTAATTCTTAACTGGTTAAAACATAGAACTTAATTTCATTACAGAAGAAGACAAAATGAAGGAGTCTGTCGATGAATATGAAAAAGATGAAAGGTTAGACCTGGAGGATAATGAACCTGAATATGAAGTTGAAGAATATAGTGGGGTTGATTATGATGACAAAGAAATTGACCATGATGATGACCATGAGAATGTAGATGAGGGGGATGAACATGAGGATAATGCAGGTGAAGAAGATGAGGGGGATATGGCTGAGGAGGAACTGGAAGATGTCCATGAAGAACTTGAGGGAGAAGAGTACGAGGAGCATGTTGTTGAAGAACATGAACATGTAGAAACGGTTGACGGTGAGGATGATGAACATCATGAACTTTTCAAGGAGAGGCGCAAACGTAAGGAGTTTGAAGTATTTGTTGGTGGTCTAGACAAGGATGCAACTGAGGATGATCTTAGGAAAGTTTTCACTGCTGTTGGTGAAGTTACTGAAGTCAGATTGATGATGAATCCTCAAACCAAGAAAAATAAGGGTTTTGCATTCTTAGGTTTTGCAACAGTTGAACAAGCTAAACGAGCTGTTACTGAGCTAAAAAATCCAGTGGTAATTATGATCTTCTTACAGTTTAAATTGAAACTGGTCATTTTTTATGTAATATTAAAATTATACTCTTTCAATGAATGACATTCCAGATTAATGGGAAACAATGTGGTGTTACTCCAAGTCAGGACAGCGACACCCTTTTTCTGGGTAACATAAGCAAGACATGGACAAAAGAAGCTGTAAGTATATTGGTTCATCTTTTGGTGGTTATTACCAGAACAAATTTGTCAGTATAGTCATAAGAGTTTTTGAATATGTTATTCTATTTATTATGGTCATGGTTTCAGTTGAAAGAGAGGTTGAAGTATTATGGAGTGGATAATGTTGAGGATTTGACATTAGTAGAAGATAGCAACAATGAGGGAATGAATCGTGGGTTTGCTTTTTTGGAGTTTTCATCTCGTTCAGATGCCATGGATGCTTTTAAGCGCCTCCAAAAGAGAGATGTTGTGTTTGGAGTTGATAGGCCTGCAAAGGTTTCTTTTGCAGATTCCTTCATTGACCCTGGTGATGAAATTATGGCGCAGGTAATCGTTTGGATCTCATTTCTGCGTTCTAATTGAAACTCGAATTCAGGACCAAAATGTGTTTTGATTCGTTTTTCTGTTATTTGGATGATCCGTTGGATATAGAGTGCTAGCAAAATGTTCTTTTGGTTTGAATTGTGAAAGCTATTTAGGATAGTTTACTTTGACTGCGTCCATTAGTCTCCTTTTTATGTTCCTAGCTGTTGAATTTAGATTGTCTATTTATTGTAACACTGACAACTAGTTGGATATATTCATCATGGCATATGTTTTATATAATTCTTGCTTTTTATTTATTATTATTATTTTTTATGATAAGTGTAAGGCCGACTTCTTATGTATGAAAAGGGAATTTGAAATGTAATCCTATGAATTGATTAACAGGTAAAAACTGTTTTTGTGGATGGCCTGCCTGCTTCATGGGATGAGGATCATGTCAGGGACCTTCTAAAGAAATACGGGGAGATTGAAAAAATTGAACTTGCTAGGAACATGCCATCCGCTAAGAGAAGAGATTTTGGTTTTGTTACCTTTGACAGTCATGATGCTGCAGTGACCTGTGCAAAGAGCATTAACAATGCAGAGTTAGGTGAAGGAGACCACAAGGTTTGTCTTGGTTCATATTAGTTTATTGCTGCTTCCTCAGCTATTCTACAGTTGGTACTAGCTGGACATGGATTTATGTGAGATTATATTCATATTTCAGGCTAAAGTTAGGGCTAGGTTGTCAAGACCACTTCAAAGAGGTAAAGGTAAACATGTTGGTCGTGGAGATTTTCGGTCTGTGCGTGGGGCTCCACGAGTGGTAAGGGGTTCCTGGGGTCGTCCAGCACCACCACGTAGTCTCCCTATGCGTGGAGTAAGAGGAGTTGGAAGTCGTTTGCCTCCAGCAAGTATGAAGAGGCCTGTCGGACTGAGAGATAGGCGACCTGTGATGTCAATGCCTTATAGAGGCAGGCCTATGGCCCCTCCCCCTAGGTCATACGACAGGAGGGCACCTGGTACGCATTGATTTTATAATATACTTAGGAGCGTGTTACCTTTTTCATTTGTATGGTTTATAATGTTTTCCATATTTTCTGTAGTTCCATCATACACAAAGAGCAGCTTGAAAAGGGAATACAGTCGGCGTGATGAGCTTCCTCCGCCAAGAAGCAGAGCTCCAGCAGATTATGGTTCCAGGGTTGTCCCAGAAAGACGCACATCATATAGAGATGACTACTCTTCCCGTGGTCCTGGCTATTCTGATCCACCTAGAAGTACATCTCGTACAGCCACTAGGAGAGCATATGTAGATGATGGATATGTTCAAAGGTTTGAACGACCTCCTCCTCCTCCTCCTAGTTATCGTGAAGGACGTGCACGTGATTATGACTCTATTTCTGGTTCAAAACGCCCATACTCTTCTCTGGTTAGTGTTACTTTTTTCATTCTAGAATGCCATTTTCCATCATTTATTTGTGTTTCCTGTATGGGATTATATTTTTTAAACTTTTAAGTGTCGTGTCATGCTAGGATGATGTTCCCCCACGTTATGCTGATGCAAGTGTACGCCAATCAAGGGCACGCTTGGACTATGAATATGGGAGCAGTGCTTCTCAATATGGGGATGCCTACAGTGATAGGTTTGTTGCCGTCCTTTGAAATGAAATCTTCTTATGAACTTCTATGTAACTGTACTGTGCCAGTGTTACAACTGACCTTCCTAATTCTATTGTTTGTAGGCTTGGGAGACCCAATTTTGGATATAGCGGCAGCAGCAGCAGCAGAACTAGTCAGGATTCACATGGGCTTTATAGCAGTAGCCGTCAGGGTATGAGTTATGGAGGAGGTGAGTTGACCATGGATGTTAACCCGGTATGCATGTTTTACATCTACCTATGGAATTTTATAATTTATGGTTTAAGTTCCAATTTTTTTCAGGTTCCTATAGTGGTAGTGATGTTGGTGGAATGTATTCATCAAGCTATGGTGGTGAATATATCTCTCGTGGTTCTGATGTATGATCCTAGCCTTGTCTATTAATAAAAAATTGATTATATGGTCTTTTCTGCTCCACAACTTATATTTATTGGTGGTGAATATGTCTTGTGGTTATGATGTATTTCTCCTAGCCTTGTATTTATTAATGACAATTGATTATTTTTGTTGGTTGCTGCTTTAAACAAGTTATGTTTCTTTGTCTTGCACTGTAGGTTGGCGGCAGCTCTTACTCATCTATGTACTCTAGTCGTGGTGTTGGCGGAAGTGGTTATATGGGTAGTGGTGGTTCTGGTTCATACTACTGAGGTAATTTAAATTTTATTTGTTTGAGTTGTCTTTTTTGTTTAGTAGTTGCATTGTAGTTACTACTTATCCACCAAGGTTTCTATTACTGCTTTGTACTGGGGATTTTAGTTTCCTGAAGGCATGGCCCTCTGTTTTCCAAGTGGTGTGATTAGTGAAACAGAGCATTATGGTTACAAGTGAATTTGTCCATGGAACAGATATTTCATGGCTAAGAGGCTGCTGTAGGATGTGGGCAGTTTGAAGCTTATGCATTATTATGATGCCTACAGTTCTGGACAGAGAATCTTGCCAAGTTTTAATAGCCTATATATGTTCCAGGAATTTCAAATATAGTACAAAAGGGCTGTATTGGTTCAAGCCCTGTCAGATCTTTACAAATGGGAAATTGTGTCGCATGATAAATATTGTGCTGTAAAGGAAGCTTGAGCTATTCAAAGATGAAACCAAGAAGTGGTATGTGATATGTATGAATTTCGTCTTCTATATAACTATCTTCTATAAGAACTCGTAATGGACAATGTGGAGGTATGCTACATGATCTGTTCTTTTGGGCAGATTTTGTTAAGAGATTGAGGCTTTTCTGTATATGATTAAGGTTTTCTGGATGTTTTGTTATGCTCAATCCTCTGGGAAGGTGCTGGTTTATATATAGAAGACATTCTGATTATAATGGACATCTAGTCATTTTAGTTCTTTTACCTTGAATCATAAAGGAAGTGATTTAACCATAAACTGAAGGCTAAAGGGAACTATTCCAGCTTTCTAGAATAGCAATAAAGTACAGGTTGTGGTAATAGAATGTTGACCCACAGAATTTTCTTTGCATGGTTTATAAGTTTTGGTTGCTATTCTAAAAAGAGGCATTGCTGTTAATTATAAGATTTAACATATTCATCGGTAACTATGGACTGGAGAGAGTTATCGGTTTAGGATAATTGCACCTATTATTTCTTCCTACGCATTGAGAAATTTACAAACAATGGGAGGTGTGTTGGAGAAAGGTTAATTTTGACATGGTTTGGTAAGAAGGGCTTTTTTTATGTTTCTTTCGTGGAACATCGAAACAAACAGTAACTGTGGTCGTTTGTTGCATGCCTTTTGGTTTGAAGTTTGTACAAGAATGCAAATCCAATTGGGATTTGGACACTGGTTACAGCCCGGGTATCTTATCTGTAGAATTAGCGCACCTAACACCCCCCCCCCCCCCCCCCCCCNCCCCCCCCCCCCCCCCCAGTTTTTGCAGGGTTTAGGATGTTAGGATTATGTCTAATGGTATTATTAGAATCAGATTAGGTTATGATTTGGGTACTTTTTTAGTGCCAGTAGATTTTCGGATTCAACAAAAAACTCTAGTGCCACCGGTACATGAAGATTTTTTGGAAGTTTGTTTCAGTTAGAGATGGTATGTTGAATCTTCTACCATCTAAGTTTCCGCAGGTATTTGTGGCATCTGGTGGAATCTTCTACTATTTAGGATTCATCCATTATCTGAATTTAATGTTATTTTTCTTCTTTCGAGAAAAAGGGTTTGTAATTCTTCTTTCTGCTGAATTTTCAAAGATTACAAGTAACTTTTTTAGTACTAGGAAAAAACTATACTGTGTCAAACAATCTGTGGGAAAAAAAAAATTCTAGCACTTTCGGAGTATTGATTTTTTTGGGCACTACTGCCATTGAACATATGCATGTAAATTAGTTTCCACATCAGCAAACATTTAATGATAAGAGTTTCTAGTACAAAATAAATTCAATGGCACGAGTACCATTCTGGGAGAATAACTCTCGTGAATACATTCAAAAGGCAAAAAAGAAAGAAGAAAAGAAATGGTTTTCAATATGGTAATGGAAGTATGATTTCAGGGTTTGCAGGGCAAGAATGGATAAAACTTGAATTTGCTTGATATTGTTTAGACCCTTAAGAGTCAGAAGAGTAGGCCGCTAAACTTCGAACTTTATTGTTTTTTACGTTTTATTTATTCTTCATGGTTGCAAGGAAAACTTCAAGAGGCTATACTTCGTATTGCTTGGTAAATTTGAGACCAAAAACGAAATTGCTATCCGTCATTTGGATGTAGCATAGATTAATTACGAATTCAAAAATTCTGGCATTAAAACTTTAAAAAGAAATAATTAAAGAGATGTTACTTGATCATTTAGCATTGCTCTCAGGCAATGATTGGCAAATCTATAATATAAATTTTATACACTAAACAATTCGTGAAATAACTTCGTCAAAAAAAATAAAATCTTGAACTAAGTTTTTTGTAATTTTTTTTTTGGTGTAAAAAATATTCTTGAACTAAGAATTTGACGTACTTGATATGTTATTTGTTCCAAGATGCATGGTCGCTAATGTGAGATTTTTTTCACTCTTCCAGTTTCAATTTAATTTTAGTAAAAACATAAATTGGATTGCTTGGATAATAAAAAAATCAACAGTATTCGTTTTACATTAATAAATTTGAATGTATGAGTAAGACGAGCAATAAATTTTTGTATGGACTTGCGCTTTTTTGACAACTGATCACCATAAAGGAATGAAGTATTGGTCAATAAAAATTTATTTTGTTTTATTATTATATTTTGCAAGTCGTGCAACAAAATAATTATATGATAGAAAAGTTAGAACAACTTGTTCCATTATATAAGCTGTAAATTTAAAAGTAATTATTTTATTTTAGACCAAGACGTATGATTTTTGAATTCCACGTTCCAGCCTCAATCCCATCAGGAAACTTAAGCAAACGCATAAAATTGTAAATAATCGAAATAATAAAATCGAAAAGAAAATATTAAAAAATAATTTTATATTCATTTATCCTAAATCCCACAACGGAACAAGAAATTCTGATAAAACAAAAAAAACAAGAAAGAAAAAAATAAAAATTGTATGTTTTTGTTGGAGCAGAATAGAGACAGAGTGGAAGAGTCGGAACGGGTCTCCATTTGCGGATGTCAACAAAAAAACTCTCCAGTTTCCTCTCTCATCCAAATCTCGCAATGAATGACTTCCATACCCAATTTTCTATCAGAAAAGCTTTTTGCTTTATATTTCCGGTTTTATCAAATTCTTGATACCGACAAGAAGAAGCGGAATCAAGGTAAACCATTTCTGGGTTTTCCATTCCATTCCCAAGCTTTAATGGGTCGCCGTCAAACCGAGTCAGAAGTCGGCCGTTTTACCCTTCTGATCCTTTTTTTGATGGGTACAATCTCCTTTTGCATGGTCTACTTTTGTCTCTCTGTGGTCTTTAAACCCAGTAGCAGTATCTCGAAAACTTCGATCTCTGACGTGGGTGGATATGGCGGTGGAGTTTTGGGGACTGAAGAGAAAGAAGAAGAAGAAGAAGTTTGCTGCAGAGGGATTGATCATTTGGAGCTCTGGGGTGCGGCTGTGAAATGGGGTTCTGACTTTAAGGTAAATTCTTCAAAGGAATGTTGCATGGCTTGTAAGGCTATGTGTGGGGGAGATGGGTCCTGTTCTTGTGATTCATGGGTGTTTTGTGGGAATCCAGAGGCTTGTGGACCTAGATTTGGTGAGGTATGGTTTCTCGCTGTTTATCTACTTCAAATATCAAGTTCATGATTTTATAGTTTGAAGGCATAGTTTATTGAAAGAATGAAATATATATATGTATATTTGTTTCAGTAATTGTTTAATAACATTGTTCGTCCATGAAAAAGACACAAAAGAAGCTCAAGTCTGAGCTATCCGTTTAACTGACTTTGTTACATTTTGTTTAAAAGTTCAAGCTTTCAGTCTCAAAAGTACTGTAATTCAGCTGATTTAAGTGGTTGATTATGTTTCAATGTTATCATAATGTGGAATTAATTGTTTTGAATGGGATTGTTATGGAAATTATCTAATCTTAGTTTACTTAAGAATTTGTATATAATGTTGTGGAATTTAGAAGGCAAATTAAATGCTTTTTCTCTGATAAGTTAGCCATACTTCTTTGTTCTTGCAGTGTTGGTTGAAAAAACAAAAGAATTCATTGGACCCTGATCGGCGAGACTCAGGTGATCAGGTTATATGGACTTCTGGGCTTGTCTTTGCAAAAAGAGAGGTAAGTTTTGTGCTTAGCATCATGTTACCATCGTAATGCAAATCAAATTTAGAAATGCACATTATGATACTGTGTTGAAAAACAGATATTGATATTATGATAGTATTTCTATGCTGACAAAAACTTTTCACTTTTGTGGAAAACAGTAATACATCAATGCATAAAATAATTTATATTTGGGACAATAAGAATTATCAACACATTTCCCTAATCTCATACCAGGTGTTGGACATTTCATTTCCAGTTTTAGAGAGGTTAGAAATTGGTTTCTCTCTTTCTGTAGATTTGGAATATACTATCGCACTTTATTAGTAGTTCTGTATGAACTAATTATATGTCTAAGTTTGAATTATTATGTTATACAAGTGGAAAACATCACTGTTGGAACTTGGAAGTGTTCAATTGTTGATATAAAGTTATGGGAAGCCTGACCAGCAAATTGGTAGCAGCTTTCTGAGAGTAGTATATGATTTTTGTTCATTACCTTTGTTTCTCTTCAAGCAGCCATTTTTTAAAAACTACAAAATCCTCTCTCTTTCATTTCCCCCCCCCCCCCTCCCTCTACTAACCTTGATTTATTGACCAATCATATATGTGTTTATGAAACATGTCAATATATTATTTCAATCAAACTGCTTTTGAAACGTGGAGCTGAAGGATTAATTTGTCTTGTAACTTTGGAAGACTAATGTAGTTAGAACTTATATGCATTCTGCATTAGCTTGTTCCAGTTCAAATTTCTAAATTCATTGCTTCCTATTATATTTTCTCTGACAGGGTATTGTTGGTTTGGAAACAGAATATGGGATTCTTCGTATAAAGGTAAGTGCTATCCACAAGTTTAGATTCTCAAGATTATCTTATATGGTATACAAGCTTGATTATTTTTCAATAAGTTTTCACAATCCTATATATAATTTAACTATCCTAGTTCGTATTTTCAACTTTTCATGTGATGTTAAATATCTGCAGCTTTTTCCTGAATGTGCCCCACATTCTGTTTTCTACATTTTAGAGTTATCCCAATTGCATCATTCTCCGGGTTCCCATTTTTATCGTGCAGAAAGCAGGGGAAGCTATTGGGATTTAAAAGGGAATCATGTAGCAAATGTATGTTTTCTCATTCTTGACTTGGTTGCTGTAACTGATTTTGAGCAGTCTTTTTTAGGGTCCCAGCAGATGTACTTCAGTTTTTTATACTTTGCTGCTTTTCTCTTAGATACACAATTGATTAACGGAATTTTCAATACAAACATGAAAAATTGTAATACTAGGACGATTGCTTTTTATTTAATTTTTCCTTTTTTCTCAGCCTCATCTTTCATACTTTATTTATGACTCAAATGTTTATTGCATGACTTTTTAGGCCCCATTTGGACCTCCTTTTGCACTAATACAAGGAACACTCGAAGCCCATGGGACCATCTTCAAGGAGATTCCGAAGGAGTTTTGCCCAGCCATCAGTAGAGGATCAATTGCATGGGTTGGTACTGGCCCTGAATTCTTTATCAGCCTGGCCAACCATGTTGAATGGAAGAAAGCATACACTGTCTTTGGTTCGGTTCTACCTGAAGACATGGAAATTGCAGAGAAAATTTCACAGCTTCCAACTAAACTAGATGTTTGGAGTAACATCAGTGTCTCCGTCTTGGAAAAACCTGTTGCATTGCGGTTCAAAGGGATCGAGACATAGTCATGACTAAGATTATAAACAAAGCAAAACATGTATGCAATAGATCCAAGTCAGTTAGCACTAGAATCCTTTTCAATGCGTTAATTCAGATTTTGATTCTTGTGGTATTCATTAGTTGATGATCAAATTTGTGGATATTTTATTCATCAAAAAAAAAAATGTGGATATTTAAGATTTTAAGTTTGTAGATAACGAAGAATTTCAAAATGAAATAGATTTAAGCTTGACCTTACTTTTGGATCCAAATGTATGCCACCGTTTGGTTTATATTGTACTACATATGCAACAAACGCAAAGGGATTGTATAATGGAAATGGGTTTGCATATTCCGCCCCTCATAAAAATCCACCGAAAGAATGTTCAAAACGGTGAACAAACTGATTTATTATATGATAAAAGGATTTAGAATACAGTTTAATGACTACTCTTTATGATTTAAATTGCATGTTTATGATTTATAATTATTTCTGAATGTTGTAAACAATTATTAATAGAAAATTAATTTTATTAAAAAATATATTTAAAACATTTTTTACATTTTTTTTATAATGTTTATCGCATATATGGTTCCCAAACTATATAAATATTCATTTTGGTCCTTTTATGGTGTAATTGAATGGAATCAGTTAGGAATTAATCTACTAAACAAATCATGTATCAAGTTAGAGTTTTACACAGAAGGATCTGTGGCGCAATGGTAGCGCGTCTGACTCCAGATCAGAAGGTTGCGTGTTCGATTCACGTCAGGTTCAGTTTTCTCCAATTTTTATTTTATTTTTTTAAAGTCAAATTATTTGTTATATACTGTTTGAAATTCTTTATATTTTTGGGTTTTAATAAAACTCTTTTAATGCTCCATACAGACTTAAATAGTTAAAATCAACAAAGAAATCTGTACATAAACTTTTGATTAATGTTGTTAATACCAAAATCACCTTTGCCAAAACTACAACTACATCATGATCTATATATGGTTTCTAATAATTAAACTAAAAAGAAATGCAGCATATGAAAATACTTATAAATTATATAATAATGGTTAAACATATTATCATAAGGAAAAAAGCATTGGGCAAAATCTGGTTAAAGAGTTATATATAGTAATTATAGATGCGTGCTTTAGATTAATTATATGCATGTGTAAACCTTAATCCCGAGTTTGAAGGAACGGATTTATGCTTGTCAAATCCAAATGGTCTTCTTAATCTTATAATCTGCAGATTAATTTCCATTCTCATCTCACATGTATACCAACATAATCACTCTAATTTAGCACCCCTTCAAGTTAGAACAAATGGCAGAGGGTGTTATCTTCAATATTGCTGATGGAATCCTCGAGGAATTGGGTTTTGCAGCTGTGAAATAGACTGGAATGCTTTGGGGTGTCAAAATGAGCTTCATAAGCTTCATCAAACAGTGTTCAAACAATGATCTTTTCTTTCTCTCTTTCAATTTATATTCTGTTCGAATGCCAATTTTTTGATATTTGTGATTGAAAACTCTAATTCTATTGAATTCCAAAATCAACAGAGCTGGCAAGCAGTGGAACATAATTCTGACTAATGCTGCCTCTGTTAGTACAATGTCTGCCAATCAAATCTCAAAAGTCTTACACAAGGCAATAAATCCAATCAAAATATGTACATATATAGGGAATATCTGTTTAACACTCTTAAAACTGGATTCAAGTTGATGCACTTGTGAACATTAACAGTGCTCAGCTGCTGATCAAAATATCATAGTTAGGGAACTTTGTCATCTTCATTAATAAAACCAAGATGCTTATGAGACCAAAGATAAAGACCAACTGGAGAAGTTTACAAGATAAAGAAATGTGCATCAGCAGCAAGTTGCCACCATTAGAGTGTTGCTTCAACTTCAATTACATATAAAAACAGTATTGATATCCATCAAACTAGTCCTTTTAGATCTCTGAGGTTCAATTGTCAACAGTTTTAACTTTCTCTCATAATTGACATAAGAATTTGATGTCTTTAAATTTATTATAGTACATTATCTGAAAGGCTTTCTAAAAGCAATAGCAACTTCTCTAGTTAACATGAGCTAAACCAGAACACTTGTTCTACAATGACAATAAACTATTTCTGCTTTCTCAAAAAAGCTTTAAATAATGGAAACTTTTTTCCTACCTATTTCAGTAACCAGTTTCCAAAATGTTCTGTCCTCTTTTAATCAAAACTTATTTAAATTTTTGAAATCCTGCAAAACAAAGAGACAAACCAGCAATGCAGCAACAATCCCAAAACGAAATACCCCCAAATCTACCATTCTATGTATGTTCACAGGCAGAAGCAGCATTCCAAAAAGAGACTTCAACATCTAAATCTGCTTTGCTCTTTTGGCCAATACTGGTAGGAACAAAAAAGACACACAGTAGCAAACTAAACTAATATAATTTCCAATAATGCAACTGCTGAATTAATCTCAGTTCTAAATTCATACCAAAACGAAAGTTAAAACTGATCAACTACAACATTGTTCGATCTCTACAAAAAATAAAGTGAAAACAGTGGATAAAAAGCAGAGTGCTAAACATGAAATTAGAACTACCAAACTCAGATTATTCTACATTCCACATACATACCAAAACAGAAGTTAAAATGATCAACTACACCATTGTTCGATCTCTTAAAAAAAAAAAAAAAAAAAAA